>JBBPFK010000100.1:0-186000 GCA_037975005.1 Platalea minor
GCAAGGCAATAAATCCATGACACTCAGTGCTGGCGCTGTCTCACCTGAGGGCATCTGTGTACGTCGTGATTTCAAATAAATAGCTTTTATATAAAACGTGTGCATTACTGGAAAGATCCCATTCGCTCTTTTACTCACCTGGTAGATTTTAGCATCTCTCATGAGTTTTTCTACAGGATATTCAGTATTAAATCCGTTTCCTCCAAAAATCTGCACTGCATCCGTAGCTACTTGGTTTGCAACGTCGCCAGCGAACGCCTTGGCAATGGAAGCGTAGTAGGTATTCCTGCGACCGGCATCGACTTCCCACGCGGCTCTTTGGTAAGCCATCCTAGCCAGTTCCACTTTCATCGCCATTTCAGCCAGCATGAAAGACACCGCCTGGTGCTACGAACGATGGAGTAAACGAGGTTAACGTCGCCTGCTTCAGATTCTGCGACATCCCAGAACAGAGTCCTCTTCATTTCTTAATTTGAAATTCAACACGCTCAGGACATGGTACTGGAGGAGTTCTCCAGGATTTGGATCAGGCTTTCATCACTGTGCATTGAATTAGGCTTTTCAGTTTGTAATTCTCAAATCCACTGGGCCACGGGGATTTTAATTCTCAAATCCACTGGGCCACGGGGATTTTGATTCTCAGATCGACTTGGCCACGGGGATTTTTAATTCTCAAATCCACTGGGCCACGGGGATTTTGATTCTGAAATCCACTTGGCCACAGGGTTTTAATTTTGAAATCCAGTGGGCCACGGGGATCTTTATTCTCAAATCCTCTGGGCCACAGTGATTTTATTTCTTAAATCCACTGGGCCACGGCGTTTTTGATTCTCAAATCCATTTGGCCACGGGGATTTTGATTCTCATATCCACTTGACCACAGGGATTTGAATTCGCAAATCCACTTGGACACAGGGATTTTTAATTCTCAAATCCACTGGGCCACGGGGATTTTTATTCCCAAATCCACTTGTCCATGGGGATTTTGATTCTCAAATCCAATTGGCCACAGGTGCTGTCGCAGAAGTCATGGACACAGCACACGATCAAGATGCTCAAGCAAAATGTCGGTTTATTACATACACAGCTTAGTTAATATAGTTTCTTGCCTTCCTATTCATGCATAAACTTATCGCTAATTGGCTAACTATGGTTGGCAATATGCTGTTCATGCGCTACTAGCGATATTCTGATTCGGTCATAACAACAGTTCACACGCACCGCCCGCTCCTCCCATATCTTGTTTTCAACATTGCAAGCCAAGAGTTTCTTCCTCTTAATCTGCTTGTTTCATGTCTTCCAAACCGCAGTCGACCTTCGCAGCATCCTTGAATTCCTCTGGCGTTAAATGCAGATTAAGTCCACGTAGTCTGAGTCTGGGTTGCTCACTACATGTCCTTGGTTTTTCAGATATCCCACAGATGCCCCTTTTTGTTTTTGAGCAATCCAGACTCCATTCATCATACGCTCCACGGCTTTCATGAAATATTTAAAAACACATCTTAATATAAGTATAGTTAATAATAATAATAATCCCAATAATAATATAAACCCATGGATAATTAGATCTTTTCCCCAACCTGAAATGCCTAACCCAGCTAACCATGAATTAAAACCTAAAGAGCTAGTCTTTCTACAATTGTTTTATCTGCTGTCCAGAAATCTAAATCTGACTTACAATCCTTTGAATATTTTTCAATACTTATTCAAGATCTGTGGGTTTGTTTTTTAATATTCAAAATCATTGACGTCGTTAGCTATGTCTCTGCATGCATGCCTGATGGTGGAGGAGTTACAAACATACTCCCACTCTTTACCGCCAATCGGAGTCCCCACTAAACATGTCATAAATGGGTTGCCTGCATTTGCTGCCGCTAAACAGATTGAATCTTGCCCTGTTTTATCAGCTAGAGTTACCCAAACATTTGTACGTGGTTGTACTGAAATCCATGAGTGACCACTGCCAATGATGGAGAGGAGCGACGTGAGAAAACCTATCCTGGTAACTCCTGTTGTGGTCCCGACTCTTCTCTCCATGGTTTCACCCAGCGGCTAGGCACCCACCTCGGACCTTCGTCTGTCAAAACACAAACATATCCTCGACCTGCCATCTTAATTTCTGCAGGACCCTTCCATTCTCCAGTTTTTAAGTCACGATATCGTACTTCTACCGAGACTGAATCGATCTTCTGTATTCCCGATTGAAATGACATATGGTGTATAACAATTGGAGGAGATTCACGGTCCCCTGTTAACCGTAAATAATTTAAAACGTAAATCACTTTTGCAAGACGTTCAGCAGGGGCTATTTCTCCCCCCTTTTGTTTTTGCAACAGCGATTTTAACGTAGCATGTGCGCGTTCTACGATCGCCTGTCCTGTAGGAGAGTGTGGTGTGCCTGTGATTCTGCGAATGCCCCACAAGCGGCAGAAATGTTCGAATGCTTTAGAGATATATGCAGGGCCATTATCTGTTTTTATCCCTTGAGGAATCCCCAAAGCAGCGATGGCTGCACACATATGTTTTACATGTTTGGCTGTTTCCCCTGTTTGAGCAGTGGCCCAGATTGCATGCGAATAAGTATCAATGCTAACGTGTACATGTTTTTGCCGTCCAAACTCTGTGATGTGGGTGACATCCATTTGCCATAATTGTAGGGCTCCCAGACCTCGAGGGTTGACCCCAAGACCTAAACCGAATCCTGATTTTTGGCAGGCAGGACAGGATTGGACGATGCCTCGGGCGTCTGATAGTTTTAAATCAAATGGTTTCGCCAAGACTTTTGCAGATTGATGTAAAAATTCATGAGATAAACGGGCCTGCTCAAACAGGTTAATATTTTGATTTTTCCAGATGGTAGCAACCAACTTGTCGGCTATGTTGTTTCCGATCGACAAGTCTTGATCATATTGATGGCTACGAATATGTGTCACAAAATAGGGTTTAGTGCGTTGATTCAATAAAAATAAAAGTTGCATTAATAACATATATAAGGTGTTATTCTTCAGTGATTTGATCATAGCGCCTTCCAGGCGCTGTACCGTTCCTACTACGTAGAGCGAATCTGAAATTACATTTAGAGGTTTGTCGGGCCAGCGTTGAAAGGCCCATAACACCGCTCTCAGCTCGAGGGTTTGTAAAGAGTCGGCGGTATGACCTGTAGGAAGTTGATGATTCCATTGATTATTGTCATACCAAGCAATAGCAGCTCGTTTCGATTTTCTGCCAGCATCAGTAAATACTGTAAGCCCTTCAACTGGTACTTCTGATCTATAAGGGATGTCTTCAAAGTCCTGATTTTGTAAAAGCGGCAAAATTTTCGTGGAAGGATAGTTATTGGGTAGAGTACCCGGATATTCGGCTAAAGCGATTTGAAACATTTCTGATGTTGCTAAAAGCCAATCTAAATAATTCTGTGCTATAGGTACAAACAGGGTTTCAGGTTCTTGTCCTGTCAGATCACAAATCCTTCTTCTACCTTGGATGATCATATTAGCTAATAGTTCAATCCGTGTACAGACGGTATTTTTTGGCTGATAGGATAAAAATACCCACTCTAAAATGTTGATGCGTGGGCTATCTATTTGGATTATCAGTCCTATTAAGTGTTTTCGGTTGGGTGATGAGTTAATAATTAAGAATTGCAAAGGCAAATCACTAATTTTTCTTTGTACAACTGTTGTCCAAACCTTTTTTAGAATGTGATCCAATGCCTGCTCTTGTTCCTTCGTCAGGCTTCGTCGTTCATCGGCTCTGGTTGAGGTTCCCAACAGAGGCATCAAGGGAGCTAGATCATCATTAGTTATTCCACTAACTGACCTTACCCACTGTAAATCTCCCATTAGTTTTTGAACATCTGAGAGCGTCTTACTGTCTGTTTTGAGTATGATCTTCTGTGGTCTGACTGTGCTCCCAGTAACTGTCCATCCTAAAGATTGCCATGGATTTTGTCCTTGTACCTTTTCTGGAGCAATTTTAAGACCTTTCGGTTCTAAGGTTTCTATTAACCTTTGTAAAGTTCCTTCCACATCCATTTTTTCTCCCGCAATTAAGATATCATCCATACAGTGAAAAACTAGTAAAAATGGATGTTTCATTCGGAATGGTTGTAAGGCCCATGCTACAAAATTTTGACGCAGAGTAGGTGAGTTTTTCATTCCTTGAGGTAGTACCACCCAATGGTATCTTTTTGCCGGTTCCTGTTTATTGATTGATGGTACTGTAAATGCAAATTTTTCTGCATCTTCAGGATGCAAAGGAATAGTAAAAAAACAATCCTTCAAATCAATGATGAGGAAGTCCCAATTTTCTGGGATCATCACAGGGGAGGGTAATCCTGGCTGTAATGCCCCCATATTTTGCATTACAGCATTCACCGCTCGTAGATCATGCAACAATCGCCATTTTCCAGACTTTTTCGGGATGGTAAAAACGGGTGTGTTCCAAGGGCTTGTGGAAGGCACAATGTGACCTGCTCCTAACTGTTCTTTAACTAAATTTTGTAAAACATGCAGCCTCTCCTGTTTCAGCGGCCACTGGTCTACCCACACTGGCGTTGTCGTAGTCCAGGTGAGTTTTAAGATGGGCTGCTCAACCATGGCCGCTCCTAAAAATGCTGGGTTACAAGTTTGGCTCCCATTTGGGATAATAGATCCCGACCTATAAGAGCTACAGGCAAGTGCATTACATATGGCCTTGTGCTAACAGTGGCACCGTCTTCAAAACTGGATGCTATCAGTAATTTGCTAATCATCGTGCATTGTGCCCCCCCGACTCCCACAACACTGGTAGCTGCAGGTACCAGTGGCCAATGACGAGGCCATTTTGTGATAGGGACAATAGGTACATCTGCCCCCGTGTCAATTAACATTGACAGTACTAAAGATTGTCCATTAGGGTGTCTTAATGTTACCCTTTCTTCAGGTTTTCCCTTGGCAATATCTATTGCTAATAACACACTTGGTACTCCTGTGGATCCAAAACCTCCATGCCCACGTACAATTGAATGCGCTTCAGGGACACACGCATGAAATGGTATTAATTGAGCTATTTTAGACTGTGCTGGTATTGTAAGTGGTGGCGTTAAGGTATATACCATGCTCTTTATGGTTCCGCAGAAATCCGCATCGATGAGGCCTGGTACTATAAATATACCTTTTCGGGATATTGAAGAACGGCCTATGAGCAGTGCACTCAACCCATGCCCTAGAGGTCCTTGTTGATCTGAAGCAATTAATTTAACCTCAGACGTCGTTAAGGTTATGTCTACTGCTGTTGCCAGGTCCACTCCGGCGCTACCGGCTGTGGCGGCTGCGCAGCGGTCCAAGCACCCTGCACTTGTGTCTTCACACGTGGGTGTGGCGCGCTCCGCGCCGTGTTTCCCGATTTCCGACACTCTTGGGTGTCGTGATTATCTTTTTTACAATTCGTACACCATTTTTCTTTCCGACCCTCAGTATTAATTGGACTCCTACATTCTTTTTTAAAATGGCCTAGTTTTCCACAATTAAAGCACTTCTTGTCCTTTTTTCCCCCTTGCTTTTTTGATACCAACGGCTTCACTGCTGCACCTACAGCTGCGGCCATAACCGCAGCCTTTTCTTGTTCTAACATTCGCTCAGCAGCCTCTAGCAACTGTCCTGTGCTGGATCCTCTTGGCAACACACTGAGTGCTCTTTGTTTTTTCGTTAGCGTTATCAAAAGCAAGCATATCTAAGAACTTTACTTTCATTCCCTCATCCATATCTGGATGAGCCATAATTGCAGCGTGCAAACGATCAATAAACTTGCCGTACGCTTCAGTGGGTCCCTGCCTTACAGCGGTAAAAGCAGGTCTAATTTTCTCATCATGCACGTTAATAAGAGCTTTATAAGCTAACTCCTGACTCAATTGCAATGCCTCGGTAGCAAACTGCGCTTGCCAATCAGGTCGCGTAAAAGGCCCTGCGCCCATTAACATTTGAGCCTGGATTCCGAATAACGGATTGCCTTGTTGTCGAGGTATTGAAGCTGCCCTATCACAGGCAGTTTGCCAATGTTGGAAAATTGTAGTTGTTGCGATGGTGGTAATAGCATCTGGACAATCATTCTAGAATCATAAGGAGTTAATAACTGTGCTGAAAAAACGTGCTGTAATATAGATTGAGTATATGGTGATTTCAAACCATACTGAGTAACAGCGCTTTTCGCTTCTTTCAATATTTTCCAGTCCAGTGCTTCCCGTACACCTCTCCCATTATTATCAACTACAACAGGAAAAGCCATGGGTAAAACCTGTCCCTCTATCATGGCATCTCGGATAACGCCTTTCCATCGCATTGACGGATCCCCAACTCCTCCCACCAACATCCCTTGCCCGAATACCCCCCCCCCCCCATGGTTGTTGTGGTGGCAAAGCCGGAAAAGCACCAGTTTCCACCGGTGTCCTAGTTGGAGCAAAAACGTTGGGTGCTGACCGTCCTGGGTATAATGCGGACAGTGACGTTGGTGGGTTTTCTGGCGGGACCGCCAATCGCGCTTCTAAAGTCTCCAGTCTTTTTATCAGTTCCTGTAATTCAGCTTTCTCCTCTAGCACACCATTGTTTTCCTCCTCCTCTTCGCCACCTGGTGGCAAAGGAGGGTAAAGTGAGGTGGTCGCCACCAGTGAGGGAGGGCGATTTGGTGGATCGGCCTCATCATAACTCGGAGGGTGATCCGACTGTGGTACATCAGGGGATGGCGGAGTAGCCTCCGCAGCGTTTTTTTCTGGTGACTGCACTTCGGTGGTGGTGGGAGCTGCAGCTGCAGTCCCTGCTAGGATCCGGACCCCTCCTGCAACGCGGGCCGGGGTCGCTGCAGGGATTGTCGGACCCGAAAACAACATACTGGTGCAGAGGTGGGCCCGTCACCTGGAGTCAAAGCCGCGAATGCTGATGCAGTGACTTGCCGCTCCTCCCCCATGCTTTTTAAAGTTTCATGAATCAGCCTCCACACAGTGGGGAATTTGCTCGTCTCTTTGGATCCTTTACTTATTTCTTCCCACAGTTCTGCCCCTATTTTCTCCCATGTCATAGCATCAAAGGCAACTCCAACCGTGGGGATCAAATCCTTTCCTTTTGCCCAGAGCAATAATGCTTTCAGAGTAGACGAGTCACAACTTATACCTCTCGTTGAGAGGATATGTTGGAGGAGCTTAACCACCGCTGACTCTTCTTTTGTCATGGTAGCCCCCATCTCCTCCCCGGCCGCTCACCTGATCAGGGTGAGATTCCACCTTTCGCGCTAGCGTCTCCCGAGTGCCGGGGCAGCGCTCACCTTCGGCCGGCTTCCGCCCCCTCCGTGCTCGGTTTCGTCAGAAAATCCAACTCCAATCTGAGGGTCCCTGTTCAGGCGCCACCTGCTGACGTGGAAGTCATGGACACAGCACACGATCAAGATGATCAAGCAAAATGTCCGTTTATTACATACACAGCTTAGTTAATATAGTTTCTTGCCTTCCTATTCATGCATAAACTTATCGCTAATTGGCTAACTATGGTTGGCAATATGCTGTTCATGCGCTACCAGCGATATTCTGATTCGGTCATAACAACAGTTCACACGCACCGCCCGCTCCTCCCATATCTTGTTTTCAACATTGCAAGCCAAGAGTTTCTTCCTCTTAATCTGCTTCTTTCATGTCTTCCAAACCGCAGTCGGCCTTCGCAGCATCCTTGAATTCCTCTGGCGTTAAATGCAGATTAAGTCCACGTAGTCTGAGTCTGGGTTGCTCACTACATGTCCTTGGCTTTTCAGATATCCCACACACAGGGATTTGAATTCTCAAATCCACTTGGCCACAGTGATTTTACTTCTTAAATCCACTGGGCAACAGGGTTTTTTAATTCTCAAATCCACTGGGCCAAAGGATTTTAATTCTCAAATCCAGTGGGCCATGGGGATTGTGATTCTAAAATACACTTGGCCACGGGCATTTTAATTCTCAAATCCACAGGGCCACAGGAATGTTGATTCTCAAATACTCTGGGCCACGGAAATTGTGATTCTCAAATCCATTTGGCCACGGGGGTTTTAATTCTCAAATCCACTGGGCCACGGGGATGTTGATTCTCAAATCCACTTGGTCACAACATTTTAATTCTCAAATCCTCTGGGCCCCATGGGGATTTTAATTCTCAAACTCACTGGGCCACAGGATTTGAATTCTCAAATCCACTTGGCCACAGGATTTGAATTCTCAAATCCACTGGGCTACGGGTATGCTGATTCTCAAATCCACTAGCCACAGGATTTAGATTTTGAAATCCACATGGCCACAGGATTTTGTTTCTCAAATCCACTGGGCCATGGGGATTTTGATTCTGAAATCCAGTGGGCCACAGGATTTAGATTCTCAAATCCACTGTGCCAGGGGGATGTTGATTCTCAAATACACTTGGCCACGGGGATTTTAATCCTCAAATCCACTAGGCCACAATGATTTTGATTCTCAAATCCATTGGGCCACGGAGATTTTAATTCTCAAATCCCCTGGGTCATGTGGATTTTAGTTCTCAAGTCCAATGGGCCATGCGGATGTTAATTCTCAAGTCCACGTGGCCACAGGATTTTACTTCTAAAATCCACTTGGCTACGGGGATTTTGATTGTCCAATACACTGGCCCACGGGGATTTTAGTTCTGAAATCCACTGATCCACGGGGATTTTAATGCACAAATCTAATGGGCCACGGGGATTTTCATTCTGAAATCCAGTGGGCCACAGCGGTTTTGATTCTCAACTCTACTTGGCCACGGGGATTTTAATTCTCAAATCCACTGCGCCAACGGGATTTTCATTCTAAAATCCATTACGCCGCGGGGATTTTGATTCTCAAATCCAATGGGCCACGGGGATTTTTATTCTAACATCCTCTTGGCCATGGGCATTTTAATACTCAAATCCACCGGCCCACGGGGATTTTAATTCCCAAATGCACTTGGTGAGGGGGCTTTGAATTCTCAAATCCACTGCGCCATGGGGATTTTTAATTCTCAAATGCACTGCGCCATGGCGATTATACTTCTCAAATCCACTTGGCCACGGGGATTTTGATTGTCAAATCCAGTGGGCCACGGGCATTTTAATTCTCAAATGCACTGGCCCACAGGCATTTTAATACTCAAATCCCCTGGCCCACGGGGATTTTAATTCTCAAATCCACTTGGTCAGGGGGCTTTGAATTCCCAAATCCACTGCGTCATTGGGATTTTTAGTTCTCAAATCCACTGGCCATGGGGATTTTAATTCTCAGTCGACTGGGCCATGAGGATTTTATTTCATAAATCCACTGGCCCACGGGGATTTTCATTCTGAAATCCAGTGGGCCACAGCGGTTTTGATTCTCAACTCTACTTGGCCACGGGGATGTTAATTCTCAACTCTACTTGGCCACGGGGATTTTATTT
Source organism: Platalea minor (assembly GCA_037975005.1). NCBI lineage: Eukaryota > Metazoa > Chordata > Aves > Pelecaniformes > Threskiornithidae > Platalea > Platalea minor. The sequence goes on from JBBPFK010000100.1 coordinate 9,426, forward strand.
CTAAAGTCCATTACGCCTCGGGGATTTTGATTCTCATATCCACTGGGCCACAGCAGTTTTGATTCTCAAATTCACTGGGCCACGGGGATGATGATTGTCAAATCCACTGGGCCACGAGAATTTTGATTATTAAAACCACTGGGCCACGGGGATTTCAGGTCTCAAATCCAATGGGCCACGGGGATTTTGATTCTCAAATCCACTTTTCCACAGGGGTTTTACTTCTGAAATCGGCTGGGCACAGGGTGTTTTAATACTCCAATCCAGTGGGCCACAGGATTTTAAATTTCAAATCCAGTGGCCCACGGGTTATTTTAAGTCACAAATCCAACGGGCCACGGGCATTTTTCTTCTCAAATGCAGTTGGCGATGGGGATTTTGATTCTGGACTCCACTTGGCCACGGGGATGTTGATTCTCAAATGCACTTAGCCACGGGGATTTTAATTCTCAAATCCACTGGGCCATTGGGATTTGAATTCTCAAATCCACAGCGCCACGGGGATTTTTAATTGTCAAATGCACTGTGCCATGGGGATTTTGATTCCCAAAACCACTTGGCCATGGGGGTTTTAATTCTCAACTCCACTTGGCCACGGGGATTTTGATTGTCAAATCCAGTGGGCCACGGGCATTTTAATTCTCAAATGCACTGGCCCACAGGATTATAATTCTCAAATCCACTTGGTCAGGGGGATTGGAATTCTCAAATCCACAGGGTCACGGGCATTTTGATTCTCAAATGCACTTGGCCATGGGGATTTTGATTGCCAAATCCACTTGGCCACGGGGATTTTAATTCTCAAATCCACTGCGCCACGGGGATTTTGATTCCCAAAACCACTTGGCCATGGGTGTTTTAGTTCTCAACTCCACTTGGCCACGGGGATTTTGATTCTCAAATCCACTGGGCCACCGGGGATTTTATTTGTCAAATCCACTGGCTTCGATGGTTTTGCCTCTCAAATCCACTGGGCCACGGGGATTGTAGTTCTCAAATCCCGTTTTCACAGGATTTTAATTCTCAAATTCAATAGGCCAAAGGGGTTTCAATTCTCAAATGCAGTGGGCCACGGGGATGATGATTCTCAAATGCACTGGTCCACGGGGATTTTATTTCTCAAATCCACTTGGCCACAGGATTTTGATTCTCCAATCCACTGGGCCACGGGGATTTTGAGTCTCCAATCCACTGGGCCACTGGGATGTTGATTCTCAAATGCACTTGATCTCGTGGATGTTGATTCTCAAATCCACTTGTCAACACACTTTTAATTCTCAAATCCACTGGGCCTCGGGGATGTTGATTCTATAATCCACTGGGCCACGGAGATTTAATGGTCAAATCCACTGGCCCGATGGTTTTGATTCTCAAATGCACTGGGCCACAGGCATTTTCATTCTCAAATCCACTGGGCCAAGGGGATTTTTGTTCTCAAATCCACTTGCCCCGATGGTTTTCATTCTGAAATACACTGGGCCACGGGGATTTTAATTCTCAAATCCACTGGGTCACGGGGATGTTGATTCTCAAATCCACTGGGCCACAACATTTTAATTCTCCAATCCTCTGGGCCATGGGGATTTTAATTCTCAAACTCACTGGGCCACAGGATTTGAATTCTCAAATCCACTTGGCCACAGGATTTGAATTCTCAAATCCACTGGGCTACGGGTATGCTGATTCTCAAATCCACTAGCCACAGGATTTAGATTTTGAAATCCACATGGCCACAGGATTTTGTTTCTCAAATCCACTGGGCCACGGGGATTTTGATTCTGAAATCCAGTGGGCCACGGGGATTTTAATTCTCAAATCCAGTGGGCCACAGGATTTAGATTTTGAAATCCACTGTGCCACGGGGATGTTGATTCTCAAATACACTTGGCCACGGGGATTTTAATCCTCAAATCCACTAGGCCACAATGATTTTGATTCTCAAATCCATTGGGCCACGGAGATTTTAATTCTCAAATCCCCTGGGTCATGTGGATTTTAGTTCTCAAATCCAATGGGCCATGCGGATGTTAATTCTCAAGTCCACGTGGCCACAGGATTTTACTTCTAAAATCCACTTGGCTACGGGGATTTTGATTGTCCAATACACTGGCCCACGGGGATTTTAGTTCTGAAATCCACTGATCCACGGGGATTTTAATTCACAAATCTAATGGGCCACGGGGATTTTCATTCTGAAATCCAGTGGGCCACAGCGGTTTTGATTCTCAACTCTACTTGGCCACGGGGATTTTAATTCTCAAATCCACTGCGCCAACGGGATTTTCATTCTAAAATCCATTACGCCTCGGGGATTTTGATTCTCAAATCCAATGGGCCACGGGGATTTTTATTCTAACATCCTCTTGGCCATGGGCATTTTAATACTCAAATCCACCGGCCCACGGGGATTTTAATTCCCAAATGCACTTGGTGAGGGGGCTTTGAATTCTCAAATCCACTGCGCCACGGGGATTTTTAATTCTCAAATGCACTGCGCCATGGCGATTATACTTCTCAAATCCACTGGGCCACGGGGATTTTGATTGTCAAATCCAGTGGGCCACGGGCATTTTAATTCTCAAATGCACTGGCCCACAGGCATTTTAATACTCAAATCCCCTGGCCCACGGGGATTTTAATTCTCAAATCCACTTGGTCAGGGGGCTTTCAATTCCCAAATCCACTGCGTCATTGGGATTTTTAGTTCTCAAATGCACTGCGCCATGGGGATTTTACTTCTCAAATCCACTGGCCATGGGGATTTTAATTCTCAGTCGACTGGGCCATGAGGATTTTATTTCATAAATCCACTGGCCCACGGGGATTTTCATTCTGAAATCCAGTGGGCCACAGCGGTTTTGATTCTCAACTCTACTTGGCCACGGGGATGTTAATTCTCAACTCTACTTGGCCACGGGGATTTTATTTCTAAAGTCCATTACGCCTCGGGGATTTTGATTCTCATATCCACTGGGCCACAGCAGTTTTGATTCTCAAATTCACTGGGCCACGGGGATGATGATTGTCAAATCCACTGGGCCACGAGAATTTTGATTATTAAAACCACTGGGCCACGGGGATTTCAGGTCTCAAATCCAATGGGCCACGGGGATTTTGATTCTCAAATCCACTTTTCCACAGGGGTTTTACTTCTGAAATCGGCTGGGCACAGGGCTTTTAATACTCCAATCCAGTGGGCCACAGGATTTTAAATTTCAAATCCAGTGGCCCACGGGTTATTTTAAGTCACAAATCCAACGGGCCACGGGCATTTTTCTTCTCAAATGCACTTGGCGATGGGGATTTTGATTCTCGACTCCACTTGGCCACGGGGATGTTGATTCTCAAATGCACTTAGCCACGGGGATTTTAATTCTCAAATCCACTGGGCCATTGGGATTTGAATTCTCAAATCCACAGCGCCACGGGGATTTTTAATTGTCAAATGCACTGTGCCATGGGGATTTTAATTCCCAAAACCACTTGGCCATGGGGGTTTTAATTCTCAACTCCACTTGGCCACGGGGATGTTAATTCTCAACTCCACTTGGCTACGGGGATTTTGATTGTCAAATCCAGTGGGGCACGGGCATTTTAATTCTCAAATCCACTGGCCCACAGGCATTTTAATACGCAAATCCACTGGCCCACAGGATTATAATTCTCAAATCCACTTGGTCAGGGGGATTGGAATTCTCAAATCCACAGGGTCACGGGCATTTTGATTCTCAAATGCACTTGGCCATGGGGATTTTGATTGCCAAATCCACTTGGCCACGGGGATTTTAATTCTCAAATCCACTGCGCCACGGGGATTTTGATTCCCAAAACCACTTGGCCATGGGTGTTTTAGTTCTCAACTCCACTTGGCCACGGGGATTTTGATTCTCAAATCCACTGGGCCACCGGGGATTTTATTTGTCAAATCCACTGGCTTCGATGGTTTTGCCTCTCAAATCCACTGGGCCACGGGGATTGTAGTTCTCAAATCCCGTTTTCACAGGATTTTAATTCTCAAATTCAATAGGCCAAAGGGGTTTCAATTCTCAAATGCAGTGGGCCACGGGGATGATGATTCTCAAATGCACTGGTCCACGGGGATTTTATTTCTCAAATCCACTTGGCCACAGGATTTTGATTCTCCAATCCACTGGGCCACGGGGATTTTGAGTCTCCAATCCACTGGGCCACTGGGATGTTGATTCTCAAATGCACTTGATCTCGTGGATGTTGATTCTCAAATCCACTTGTCAACACACTTTTAATTCTCAAATCCACTGGGCCTCGGGGATGTTGATTCTATAATCCACTGGGCCACGGAGATTTAATGGTCAAATCCACTGGCCCGATGGTTTTGATTCTCAAATGCACTGGGCCACAGGCATTTTCATTCTCAAATCCACTGGGCCAAGGGGATTTTTGTTCTCAAATCCACTTGCCCCGATGGTTTTCATTCTGAAATACACTGGGCCACGGGGATTTTAATTCTCAAATCCACTGGGTCACGGGGATGTTGATTCTCAAATCCACTGGGCCACGGGGATGTTGATTCTCAAGTCCACTTGGTCACAACATTTTAATTCTCCAATCCTCTGGGCCATGGGGATTTTAATTCTCAAACTCACTGGGCCACAGGATTTGAATTCTCAAATCCACTTGGCCACAGGATTTGAATTCTCAAATCCACTGGGCTACGGGTATGCTGATTCTCAAATCCACTAGCCACAGGATTTAGATTTTGAAATCCACATGGCCACAGGATTTTGTTTCTCAAATCCACTGTGCCACGGGGATGTTGATTCTCAAATACACTTGGCCACGGGGATTTTAATCCTCAAATCCACTAGGCCACAATGATTTTGATTCTCAAATCCATTGGGCCACGGAGATTTTAATTCTCAAATCCCCTGGGTCATGTGGATTTTAGTTCTCAAGTCCAATGGGCCATGCGGATGTTAATTCTCAAGTCCACGTGGCCACAGGATTTTACTTCTAAAATCCACTTGGCTACGGGGATTTTGATTGTCCAATACACTGGCCCACGGGGATTTTAGTTCTGAAATCCACTGATCCACGGGGATTTTAATTCACAAATCTAATGGGCCACGGGGATTTTCATTCTGAAATCCAGTGGGCCACAGCGGTTTTGATTCTCAACTCTACTTGGCCACGGGGATTTTAATTCTCAAATCCACTGCGCCAACGGGATTTTCATTCTAAAATCCATTACGCCGCGGGGATTTTGATTCTCAAATCCAATGGGCCACGGGGATTTTTATTCTAACATCCACTTGGCCATGGGCGTTTTAATACTCAAATCCACCGGCCCACGGGGATTTTAATTCCCAAATGCACTTGGTGAGGGGGCTTTGAATTCTCAAATCCACTGCGCCACGGGGATTTTTAATTCTCAAATGCACTGCGCCATGGCGATTATACTTCTCAAATCCACTTGGCCACGGGGATTTTGATTGTCAAATCCAGTGGGCCACGGGCATTTTAATTCTCAAATGCACTGGCCCACAGGCATTTTAATACTCAAATCCCCTGGCCCACGGGGATTTTAATTCTCAAATCCACTTGGTCAGGGGGCTTTGAATTCCCAAATCCACTGCGTCATTGGGATTTTTAGTTCTCAAATCCACTGGCCATGGGGATTTTAATTCTCAGTCGACTGGGCCATGAGGATTTTATTTCATAAATCCACTGGCCCACGGGGATTTTCATTCTGAAATCCAGTGGGCCACAGCGGTTTTGATTCTCAACTCTACTTGGCCACGGGGATTTTATTTCTAAAGTCCATTACGCCTCGGGGATTTTGATTCTCATATCCACTGGGCCACAGCAGTTTTGATTCTCAAATTCACTGGGCCACGGGGATGATGATTGTCAAATCCACTGGGCCACGAGAATTTTGATTATTAAAACCACTGGGCCACGGGGATTTCAGGTCTCAAATCCAATGGGCCACGGGGATTTTGATTCTCAAATCCACTTTTCCACAGGGGTTTTACTTCTGAAATCGGCTGGGCACAGGGTGTTTTAATACTCCAATCCAGTGGGCCACAGGATTTTAAATTTCAAATCCAGTGGCCCACGGGTTATTTTAAGTCACAAATCCAACGGGCCACGGGCATTTTTCTTCTCAAATGCACTTGGCGATGGGGATTTTGATTCTGGACTCCACTTGGCCACGGGGATGTTGATTCTCAAATGCACTTAGCCACGGGGATTTTAATTCTCAAATCCACTGGGCCATTGGGATTTGAATTCTCAAATCCACAGCGCCACGGGGATTTTTAATTGTCAAATGCACTGTGCCATGGGGATTTTGATTCCCAAAACCACTTGGCCATGGGGGTTTTAATTCTCAACTCCACTTGGCCACGGGGATTTTGATTGTCAAATCCAGTGGGGCACGGGCATTTTAATTCTCAAATGCACTGGCCCACAGGATTATAATTCTCAAATCCACTTGGTCAGGGGGATTGGAATTCTCAAATCCACAGGGTCACGGGCATTTTGATTCTCAAATGCACTTGGCCATGGGGATTTTGATTGCCAAATCCACTTGGCCACGGGGATTTTAATTCTCAAATCCACTGCGCCACGGGGATTTTGATTCCCAAAACCACTTGGCCATGGGTGTTTTAGTTCTCAACTCCACTTGGCCACGGGGATTTTGATTCTCAAATCCACTGGGCCACCGGGGATTTTATTTGTCAAATCCACTGGCTTCGATGGTTTTGCCTCTCAAATCCACTGGGCCACGGGGATTGTAGTTCTCAAATCCCGTTTTCACAGGATTTTAATTCTCAAATTCAATAGGCCAAAGGGGTTTCAATTCTCAAATGCAGTGGGCCACGGGGATGATGATTCTCAAATGCACTGGTCCACGGGGATTTTATTTCTCAAATCCACTTGGCCACAGGATTTTGATTCTCCAATCCACTGGGCCACGGGGATTTTGAGTCTCCAATCCACTGGGCCACTGGGATGTTGATTCTCAAATGCACTTGATCTCGTGGATGTTGATTCTCAAATCCACTTGTCAACACACTTTTAATTCTCAAATCCACTGGGCCTCGGGGATGTTGATTCTATAATCCACTGGGCCACGGAGATTTAATGGTCAAATCCACTGGCCCGATGGTTTTGATTCTCAAATGCACTGGGCCACAGGCATTTTCATTCTCAAATCCACTGGGCCAAGGGGATTTTTGTTCTCAAATCCACTTGCCCCGATGGTTTTCATTCTGAAATACACTGGGCCACGGGGATTTTAATTCTCAAATCCACTGGGTCACGGGGATGTTGATTCTCAAATCCACTGGGCCACAACATTTTAATTCTCCAATCCTCTGGGCCATGGGGATTTTAATTCTCAAACTCACTGGGCCACAGGATTTGAATTCTCAAATCCACTTGGCCACAGGATTTGAATTCTCAAATCCACTGGGCTACGGGTATGCTGATTCTCAAATCCACTAGCCACAGGATTTAGATTTTGAAATCCACATGGCCACAGGATTTTGTTTCTCAAATCCACTGGGCCACGGGGATTTTGATTCTGAAATCCAGTGGGCCACGGGGATTTTAATTCTGAAATCCAGTGGGCCACAGGATTTAGATTTTGAAATCCACTGTGCCACGGGGATGTTGATTCTCAAATACACTTGGCCACGGGGATTTTAATCCTCAAATCCACTAGGCCACAATGATTTTGATTCTCAAATCCATTGGGCCACGGAGATTTTAATTCTCAAATCCCCTGGGTCATGTGGATTTTAGTTCTCAAATCCAATGGGCCATGCGGATGTTAATTCTCAAGTCCACGTGGCCACAGGATTTTACTTCTAAAATCCACTTGGCTACGGGGATTTTGATTGTCCAATACACTGGCCCACGGGGATTTTAGTTCTGAAATCCACTGATCCACGGGGATTTTAATTCACAAATCTAATGGGCCACGGGGATTTTCATTCTGAAATCCAGTGGGCCACAGCGGTTTTGATTCTCAACTCTACTTGGCCACGGGGATTTTAATTCTCAAATCCACTGCGCCAACGGGATTTTCATTCTAAAATCCATTACGCCTCGGGGATTTTGATTCTCAAATCCAATGGGCCACGGGGATTTTTATTCTAACATCCTCTTGGCCATGGGCATTTTAATACTCAAATCCACCGGCCCACGGGGATTTTAATTCCCAAATGCACTTGGTGAGGGGGCTTTGAATTCTCAAATCCACTGCGCCACGGGGATTTTTAATTCTCAAATGCACTGCGCCATGGCGATTATACTTCTCAAATCCACTGGGCCACGGGGATTTTGATTGTCAAATCCAGTGGGCCACGGGCATTTTAATTCTCAAATGCACTGGCCCACAGGCATTTTAATACTCAAATCCCCTGGCCCACGGGGATTTTAATTCTCAAATCCACTTGGTCAGGGGGCTTTCAATTCCCAAATCCACTGCGTCATTGGGATTTTTAGTTCTCAAATGCACTGCGCCATGGGGATTTTACTTCTCAAATCCACTGGCCATGGGGATTTTAATTCTCAGTCGACTGGGCCATGAGGATTTTATTTCATAAATCCACTGGCCCACGGGGATTTTCATTCTGAAATCCAGTGGGCCACAGCGGTTTTGATTCTCAACTCTACTTGGCCACGGGGATGTTAATTCTCAACTCTACTTGGCCACGGGGATTTTATTTCTAAAGTCCATTACGCCTCGGGGATTTTGATTCTCATATCCACTGGGCCACAGCAGTTTTGATTCTCAAATTCACTGGGCCACGGGGATGATGATTGTCAAATCCACTGGGCCACGAGAATTTTGATTATTAAAACCACTGGGCCACGGGGATTTCAGGTCTCAAATCCAATGGGCCACGGGGATTTTGATTCTCAAATCCACTTTTCCACAGGGGTTTTACTTCTGAAATCGGCTGGGCACAGGGCTTTTAATACTCCAATCCAGTGGGCCACAGGATTTTAAATTTCAAATCCAGTGGCCCACGGGTTATTTTAAGTCACAAATCCAACGGGCCACGGGCATTTTTCTTCTCAAATGCACTTGGCGATGGGGATTTTGATTCTCGACTCCACTTGGCCACGGGGATGTTGATTCTCAAATGCACTTAGCCACGGGGATTTTAATTCTCAAATCCACTGGGCCATTGGGATTTGAATTCTCAAATCCACAGCGCCACGGGGATTTTTAATTGTCAAATGCACTGTGCCATGGGGATTTTAATTCCCAAAACCACTTGGCCATGGGGGTTTTAATTCTCAACTCCACTTGGCCACGGGGATGTTAATTCTCAACTCCACTTGGCTACGGGGATTTTGATTGTCAAATCCAGTGGGGCACGGGCATTTTAATTCTCAAATCCACTGGCCCACAGGCATTTTAATACGCAAATCCACTGGCCCACAGGATTATAATTCTCAAATCCACTTGGTCAGGGGGATTGGAATTCTCAAATCCACAGGGTCACGGGCATTTTGATTCTCAAATGCACTTGGCCATGGGGATTTTGATTGCCAAATCCACTTGGCCACGGGGATTTTAATTCTCAAATCCACTGCGCCACGGGGATTTTGATTCCCAAAACCACTTGGCCATGGGTGTTTTAGTTCTCAACTCCACTTGGCCACGGGGATTTTGATTCTCAAATCCACTGGGCCACCGGGGATTTTATTTGTCAAATCCACTGGCTTCGATGGTTTTGCCTCTCAAATCCACTGGGCCACGGGGATTGTAGTTCTCAAATCCCGTTTTCACAGGATTTTAATTCTCAAATTCAATAGGCCAAAGGGGTTTCAATTCTCAAATGCAGTGGGCCACGGGGATGATGATTCTCAAATGCACTGGTCCACGGGGATTTTATTTCTCAAATCCACTTGGCCACAGGATTTTGATTCTCCAATCCACTGGGCCACGGGGATTTTGAGTCTCCAATCCACTGGGCCACTGGGATGTTGATTCTCAAATGCACTTGATCTCGTGGATGTTGATTCTCAAATCCACTTGTCAACACACTTTTAATTCTCAAATCCACTGGGCCTCGGGGATGTTGATTCTATAATCCACTGGGCCACGGAGATTTAATGGTCAAATCCACTGGCCCGATGGTTTTGATTCTCAAATGCACTGGGCCACAGGCATTTTCATTCTCAAATCCACTGGGCCAAGGGGATTTTTGTTCTCAAATCCACTTGCCCCGATGGTTTTCATTCTGAAATACACTGGGCCACGGGGATTTTAATTCTCAAATCCACTGGGTCACGGGGATGTTGATTCTCAAATCCACTGGGCCACGGGGATGTTGATTCTCAAGTCCACTTGGTCACAACATTTTAATTCTCCAATCCTCTGGGCCATGGGGATTTTAATTCTCAAACTCACTGGGCCACAGGATTTGAATTCTCAAATCCACTTGGCCACAGGATTTGAATTCTCAAATCCACTGGGCTACGGGTATGCTGATTCTCAAACCCACTAGCCACAGGATTTAGATTTTGAAATCCACATGGCCACAGGATTTTGTTTCTCAAATCCACTGTGCCACGGGGATGTTGATTCTCAAATACACTTGGCCACGGGGATTTTAATCCTCAAATCCACTAGGCCACAATGATTTTGATTCTCAAATCCATTGGGCCACGGAGATTTTAATTCTCAAATCCCCTGGGTCATGTGGATTTTAGTTCTCAAGTCCAATGGGCCATGCGGATGTTAATTCTCAAGTCCACGTGGCCACAGGATTTTACTTCTAAAATCCACTTGGCTACGGGGATTTTGATTGTCCAATACACTGGCCCACGGGGATTTTAGTTCTGAAATCCACTGATCCACGGGGATTTTAATTCACAAATCTAATGGGCCACGGGGATTTTCATTCTGAAATCCAGTGGGCCACAGCGGTTTTGATTCTCAACTCTACTTGGCCACGGGGATTTTAATTCTCAAATCCACTGCGCCAACGGGATTTTCATTCTAAAATCCATTACGCCGCGGGGATTTTGATTCTCAAATCCAATGGGCCACGGGGATTTTTATTCTAACATCCACTTGGCCATGGGCGTTTTAATACTCAAATCCACCGGCCCACGGGGATTTTAATTCCCAAATGCACTTGGTGAGGGGGCTTTGAATTCTCAAATCCACTGCGCCACGGGGATTTTTAATTCTCAAATGCACTGCGCCATGGCGATTATACTTCTCAAATCCACTTGGCCACGGGGATTTTGATTGTCAAATCCACTGGGCCATGGGGATTTTTATTCTCAAATCCACTGGGCCACGGGGATTTTAATTCTCAACTCCACTTGGCCACGGGGATTTTGATTGTCAAATCCACTGGGCCATGGGATTTGAATTCTCAAATCCACTGGTCCACGGTGATTTTGAGTCTCAAATCTACTGGGCCATGGGGATTTTGATTGTCAAATCCAGTGGGCCATGGGGATTTTTATTCTCAAATCCACTGGGCCATGGGGATTTTGATTGTCAACTCCACTTGGCCACGGGGATTTTGATTGTCAAATCCACTGGGCCATGGGATTTGAATTCTCAAATCCACTGGTCCACGGTGATTTTGAGTCTCAAATCTACTGGGCCACGGGGATTTTGATTGTCAAATCCACTGGGCCACGGGGATTTTGATTGTCAAATCCAGTGGGCCACGGGCATTTTAATTCTCAAATGCACTGGCCCACAGGCATTTTAATACTCAAATCCCCTGGCCCACGGGGATTTTAATTCTCAAATCCACTTGGTCAGGGGGCTTTGAATTCCCAAATCCACTGCGCCACGGGGATTTTTAGTTCTCAAATGCACTGCGCCATGGGGATTTTACTTCTCAAATCCACTGGCCATGGGGATTTTAATTCTCAGTCGACTGGGCCATGAGGATTTTATTTCATAAATCCACTGGCCCACGGGGATTTTCATTCTGAAATCCAGTGGGCCACAGCGGTTTTGATTCTCAACTCTACTTGGCCACGGGGATGTTAATTCTCAACTCTACTTGGCCACGGGGATTTTATTTCTAAAGTCCATTACGCCTCGGGGATTTTGATTCTCATATCCACTGGGCCACAGCAGTTTTGATTCTCAAATTCACTGGGCCACGGGGATGATGATTGTCAAATCCACTGGGCCACGAGAATTTTGATTATTAAAACCACTGGGCCACGGGGATTTCAGGTCTCAAATCCAATGGGCCACGGGGATTTTGATTCTCAAATCCACTTTTCCACAGGGGTTTTACTTCTGAAATCGGCTGGGCACAGGGTGTTTTAATACTCCAATCCAGTGGGCCACAGGATTTTAAATTTCAAATCCAGTGGCCCACGGGTTATTTTAAGTCACAAATCCAACGGGCCACGGGCATTTTTCTTCTCAAATGCACTTGGCGATGGGGATTTTGATTCTGGACTCCACTTGGCCACGGGGATGTTGATTCTCAAATGCACTTAGCCACGGGGATTTTAATTCTCAAATCCACTGGGCCATTGGGATTTGAATTCTCAAATCCACAGCGCCACGGGGATTTTTAATTGTCAAATGCACTGTGCCATGGGGATTTTAATTCCCAAAACCACTTGGCCATGGGGGTTTTAATTCTCAACTCCACTTGGCCACGGGGATGTTAATTCTCAACTCCACTTGGCTACGGGGATTTTGATTGTCAAATCCAGTGGGGCACGGGCATTTTAATTCTCAAATCCACTGGCCCACAGGCATTTTAATACGCAAATCCACTGGCCCACAGGATTATAATTCTCAAATCCACTTGGTCAGGGGGATTGGAATTCTCAAATCCACAGGGTCACGGGCATTTTGATTCTCAAATGCACTTGGCCATGGGGATTTTGATTGCCAAATCCACTTGGCCACGGGGATTTTAATTCTCAAATCCACTGCGCCACGGGGATTTTGATTCCCAAAACCACTTGGCCATGGGTGTTTTAGTTCTCAACTCCACTTGGCCACGGGGATTTTGATTCTCAAATCCACTGGGCCACCGGGGATTTTATTTGTCAAATCCACTGGCTTCGATGGTTTTGCCTCTCAAATCCACTGGGCCACGGGGATTGCAGTTCTCAAATCCCATTTTCACAGGATTTTAATTCTCAAATTCAAAAGGCCAAAGGGGTTTCAATTCTCAAATGCACTGGGCCACGGGGATTTTGAGTCTCCAATCCACTGGGCCACTGGGATGTTGATTCTCAAATGCACTTGATCTCGTGGATGTTGATTCTCAAATCCACTTGTCAACACTCTTTTAATTCTCAAATCCACTGGGACACGGGGATGTTGATTCTCAAATCCACTGGGACACGGGGATGTTGATTCTATAATCCACTGGGCCACGGAGATTTAATGGTCAAATCCACTGGCCCGATGGTTTTGATTCTCAAATGCACTGGGCCACAGGCATTTTCATTCTCAAATCCACTGGGCCAAGGGGATTTTTGTTCTCAAATCCACTTGCCCCGATGGTTTTCATTCTGAAATACACTGGGCCACGGGGATTTTAATTCTCAAATCCACTGGGTCACGGGGATGTTGATTCTCAAATCCTCTGGGCCATGGGGATTTTAATTCTCAAACTCACTGGGCCACAGGATTTGAATTCTCAAATCCACTTGGCCACAGGATTTGAATTCTCAAATCCACTGGGCTACGGGTATGCTGATTCTCAAATCCACTAGCCACAGGATTTAGATTTTGAAATCCACATGGCCACAGGATTTTGTTTCTCAAATCCACTGGGCCACTGGGATTATGATTCTCAAATCCACTGGGCCACGGGGATTTTGATTCTGAAATCCAGTGGGCCTCGGGGATTTTAATTCTCAAATCCACTAGGCCACAATGATTTTGATTCTCAAATCCATTGGGCCACGGAGATTTTAATTCTCAAATCCCCTGGGTCATGTGGATTTTAGTTCTCAAGTCCAATGGGCCATGCGGATGTTAATTCTCAAGTCCACGTGGCCACAGGATTTTACTTCTAAAATCCACTTGGCTACGGGGATTTTGATTGTCCAATACACTGGCCCACGGGGATTTTAGTTCTGAAAGCCACTGATCCACGGGGATTTTAATTCACAAATCTAATGGGCCACGGGGATTTTCATTCTGAAATCCAGTGGGCCACAGCGGTTTTGATTCTCAACTCTACTTGGCCACGGGGATTTTAATTCTCAAATCCACTGCGCCAACGGGATTTTCATTCTAAAATCCATTACGCCTCGGGGATTTTGATTCTCAAATCCAATGGGCCACGGGGATTTTTATTCTAACATCCACTTGGCCATGGGCGTTTTAATACTCAAATCCACCGGCCCACGGGGATTTTAATTCCCAAATGCACTTGGTGAGGGGGCTTTGAATTCTCAAATCCACTGCGCCACGGGGATTTTTAATTCTCAAATGCACTGCGCCATGGCGATTATACTTCTCAAATCCACTTGGCCACGGGGATTTTGATTGTCAAATCCACTGGGCCATGGGGATTTTTATTCTCAAATCCACTGGGCCACGGGGATTTTAATTCTCAACTCCACTTGGCCACGGGGATTTTGATTGTCAAATCCACTGGGCCATGGGATTTGAATTCTCAAATCCACTGGTCCACGGTGATTTTGAGTCTCAAATCTACTGGGCCACGGGGATTTTGATTGTCAAATCCAGTGGGCCACGGGGATTTTACTTCTAACATCCACTTGGCCATGGGCATTTTAATACTCAAATCCACCGGCCCACGGGGATTTTAGTACTCAAATCCACTTGGTGAGGGGGCTTTGAATTCTCAAATCCACTGCGTCATTGGGATTTTTAGTTCTCAAATGCACTGCGCCATGGGGATTTTACTTCTCAAATCCACTGGCCATGGGGATTTTAATTCTCAGTCGACTGGGCCATGAGGATTTTATTTCATAAATCCACTGGCCCACGGGGATTTTCATTCTGAAATCCAGTGGGCCACAGCGGTTTTGATTCTCAACTCTACTTGGCCACGGGGATGTTAATTCTCAACTCTACTTGGCCACGGGGATTTTATTTCTAAAGTCCATTACGCCTCGGGGATTTTGATTCTCATATCCACTGGGCCACAGCAGTTTTGATTCTCAAATTCACTGGGCCACGGGGATGATGATTGTCAAATCCACTGGGCCACGAGAATTTTGATTATTAAAACCACTGGGCCACGGGGATTTCAGGTCTCAAATCCAATGGGCCACGGGGATTTTGATTCTCAAATCCACTTTTCCACAGGGGTTTTACTTCTGAAATCGGCTGGGCACAGGGCTTTTAATACTCCAATCCAGTGGGCCACAGGATTTTAAATTTCAAATCCAGTGGCCCACGGGTTATTTTAAGTCACAAATCCAACGGGCCACGGGCATTTTTCTTCTCAAATGCACTTGGCGATGGGGATTTTGATTCTCGACTCCACTTGGCCACGGGGATGTTGATTCTCAAATGCACTTAGCCACGGGGATTTTAATTCTCAAATCCACTGGGCCATTGGGATTTGAATTCTCAAATCCACAGCGCCACGGGGATTTTTAATTGTCAAATGCACTGTGCCATGGGGATTTTAATTCCCAAAACCACTTGGCCATGGGGGTTTTAATTCTCAACTCCACTTGGCCACGGGGATGTTAATTCTCAACTCCACTTGGCTACGGGGATTTTGATTGTCAAATCCAGTGGGGCACGGGCATTTTAATTCTCAAATCCACTGGCCCACAGGCATTTTAATACGCAAATCCACTGGCCCACAGGATTATAATTCTCAAATCCACTTGGTCAGGGGGATTGGAATTCTCAAATCCACAGGGTCACGGGCATTTTGATTCTCAAATGCACTTGGCCATGGGGATTTTGATTGCCAAATCCACTTGGCCACGGGGATTTTAATTCTCAAATCCACTGCGCCACGGGGATTTTGATTCCCAAAACCACTTGGCCATGGGTGTTTTAGTTCTCAACTCCACTTGGCCACGGGGATTTTGATTCTCAAATCCACTGGGCCACCGGGGATTTTATTTGTCAAATCCACTGGCTTCGATGGTTTTGCCTCTCAAATCCACTGGGCCACGGGGATTGTAGTTCTCAAATCCCGTTTTCACAGGATTTTAATTCTCAAATTCAATAGGCCAAAGGGGTTTCAATTCTCAAATGCAGTGGGCCACGGGGATGATGATTCTCAAATGCACTGGTCCACGGGGATTTTATTTCTCAAATCCACTTGGCCACAGGATTTTGATTCTCCAATCCACTGGGCCACGGGGATTTTGAGTCTCCAATCCACTGGGCCACTGGGATGTTGATTCTCAAATGCACTTGATCTCGTGGATGTTGATTCTCAAATCCACTTGTCAACACACTTTTAATTCTCAAATCCACTGGGCCTCGGGGATGTTGATTCTATAATCCACTGGGCCACGGAGATTTAATGGTCAAATCCACTGGCCCGATGGTTTTGATTCTCAAATGCACTGGGCCACAGGCATTTTCATTCTCAAATCCACTGGGCCAAGGGGATTTTTGTTCTCAAATCCACTTGCCCCGATGGTTTTCATTCTGAAATACACTGGGCCACGGGGATTTTAATTCTCAAATCCACTGGGTCACGGGGATGTTGATTCTCAAATCCACTGGGCCACGGGGATGTTGATTCTCAAGTCCACTTGGTCACAACATTTTAATTCTCCAATCCTCTGGGCCATGGGGATTTTAATTCTCAAACTCACTGGGCCACAGGATTTGAATTCTCAAATCCACTTGGCCACAGGATTTGAATTCTCAAATCCACTGGGCTACGGGTATGCTGATTCTCAAACCCACTAGCCACAGGATTTAGATTTTGAAATCCACATGGCCACAGGATTTTGTTTCTCAAATCCACTGTGCCACGGGGATGTTGATTCTCAAATACACTTGGCCACGGGGATTTTAATCCTCAAATCCACTAGGCCACAATGATTTTGATTCTCAAATCCATTGGGCCACGGAGATTTTAATTCTCAAATCCCCTGGGTCATGTGGATTTTAGTTCTCAAGTCCAATGGGCCATGCGGATGTTAATTCTCAAGTCCACGTGGCCACAGGATTTTACTTCTAAAATCCACTTGGCTACGGGGATTTTGATTGTCCAATACACTGGCCCACGGGGATTTTAGTTCTGAAATCCACTGATCCACGGGGATTTTAATTCACAAATCTAATGGGCCACGGGGATTTTCATTCTGAAATCCAGTGGGCCACAGCGGTTTTGATTCTCAACTCTACTTGGCCACGGGGATTTTAATTCTCAAATCCACTGCGCCAACGGGATTTTCATTCTAAAATCCATTACGCCGCGGGGATTTTGATTCTCAAATCCAATGGGCCACGGGGATTTTTATTCTAACATCCACTTGGCCATGGGCGTTTTAATACTCAAATCCACCGGCCCACGGGGATTTTAATTCCCAAATGCACTTGGTGAGGGGGCTTTGAATTCTCAAATCCACTGCGCCACGGGGATTTTTAATTCTCAAATGCACTGCACCATGGCGATTATACTTCTCAAATCCACTTGGCCACGGGGATTTTGATTCTCAAATCCACTGGGCCATGGGGATTTTTATTCTCAAATCCACTGGGCCACGGGGATTTTAATTCTCAACTCCACTTGGCCACGGGGATTTTGATTGTCAAATCCACTGGGCCATGGGATTTGAATTCTCAAATCCACTGGTCCACGGTGATTTTGAGTCTCAAATCTACTGGGCCATGGGGATTTTGATTGTCAAATCCAGTGGGCCATGGGGATTTTTATTCTCAAATCCACTGGGCCATGGGGATTTTGATTGTCAACTCCACTTGGCCACGGGGATTTTGATTGTCAAATCCACTGGGCCATGGGATTTGAATTCTCAAATCCACTGGTCCACGGTGATTTTGAGTCTCAAATCTACTGGGCCACGGGGATTTTGATTGTCAAATCCACTGGGCCACGGGGATTTTGATTGTCAAATTTAGTGGGCCACGGGCATTTTAATTCTCAAATGCACTGGCCCACAGGCATTTTAATACTCAAATCCCCTGGCCCACGGGGATTTTAATTCTCAAATCCACTTGGTCAGGGGGCTTTGAATTCCCAAATCCACTGCGCCACGGGGATTTTTAGTTCTCAAATGCACTGCGCCATGGGGATTTTACTTCTCAAATCCACTGGCCATGGGGATTTTAATTCTCAGTCGACTGGGCCATGAGGATTTTATTTCATAAATCCACTGGCCCACGGGGATTTTCATTCTGAAATCCAGTGGGCCACAGCGGTTTTGATTCTCAACTCTACTTGGCCACGGGGATGTTAATTCTCAACTCTACTTGGCCACGGGGATTTTATTTCTAAAGTCCATTACGCCTCGGGGATTTTGATTCTCATATCCACTGGGCCACAGCAGTTTTGATTCTCAAATTCACTGGGCCACGGGGATGATGATTGTCAAATCCACTGGGCCACGAGAATTTTGATTATTAAAACCACTGGGCCACGGGGATTTCAGGTCTCAAATCCAATGGGCCACGGGGATTTTGATTCTCAAATCCACTTTTCCACAGGGGTTTTACTTCTGAAATCGGCTGGGCACAGGGTGTTTTAATACTCCAATCCAGTGGGCCACAGGATTTTAAATTTCAAATCCAGTGGCCCACGGGTTATTTTAAGTCACAAATCCAACGGGCCACGGGCATTTTTCTTCTCAAATGCACTTGGCGATGGGGATTTTGATTCTGGACTCCACTTGGCCACGGGGATGTTGATTCTCAAATGCACTTAGCCACGGGGATTTTAATTCTCAAATCCACTGGGCCATTGGGATTTGAATTCTCAAATCCACAGCGCCACGGGGATTTTTAATTGTCAAATGCACTGTGCCATGGGGATTTTAATTCCCAAAACCACTTGGCCATGGGGGTTTTAATTCTCAACTCCACTTGGCCACGGGGATTTTGATTGTCAAATCCAGTGGGGCACGGGCATTTTAATTCTCAAATGCACTGGCCCACAGGCATTTTAATACGCAAATCCACTGGCCCACAGGATTATAATTCTCAAATCCACTTGGTCAGGGGGATTGGAATTCTCAAATCCACAGGGTCACGGGCATTTTGATTCTCAAATGCACTTGGCCATGGGGATTTTGATTGCCAAATCCACTTGGCCACGGGGATTTTAATTCTCAAATCCACTGCGCCACGGGGATTTTGATTCCCAAAACCACTTGGCCATGGGTGTTTTAGTTCTCAACTCCACTTGGCCACGGGGATTTTGATTCTCAAATCCACTGGGCCACCGGGGATTTTATTTGTCAAATCCACTGGCTTCGATGGTTTTGCCTCTCAAATCCACTGGGCCACGGGGATTGCAGTTCTCAAATCCCATTTTCACAGGATTTTAATTCTCAAATTCAAAAGGCCAAAGGGGTTTCAATTCTCAAATGCACTGGGCCACGGGGATTTTGAGTCTCCAATCCACTGGGCCACTGGGATGTTGATTCTCAAATGCACTTGATCTCGTGGATGTTGATTCTCAAATCCACTTGTCAACACTCTTTTAATTCTCAAATCCACTGGGACACGGGGATGTTGATTCTCAAATCCACTGGGACACGGGGATGTTGATTCTATAATCCACTGGGCCACGGAGATTTAATGGTCAAATCCACTGGCCCGATGGTTTTGATTCTCAAATGCACTGGGCCACAGGCATTTTCATTCTCAAATCCACTGGGCCAAGGGGATTTTTGTTCTCAAATCCACTTGCCCCGATGGTTTTCATTCTGAAATACACTGGGCCACGGGGATTTTAATTCTCAAATCCACTGGGTCACGGGGATGTTGATTCTCAAATCCTCTGGGCCATGGGGATTTTAATTCTCAAACTCACTGGGCCACAGGATTTGAATTCTCAAATCCACTTGGCCACAGGATTTGAATTCTCAAATCCACTGGGCTACGGGTATGCTGATTCTCAAATCCACTAGCCACAGGATTTAGATTTTGAAATCCACATGGCCACAGGATTTTGTTTCTCAAATCCACTGGGCCACTGGGATTATGATTCTCAAATCCACTGGGCCACGGGGATTTTGATTCTGAAATCCAGTGGGCCTCGGGGATTTTAATTCTCAAATCCACTAGGCCACAATGATTTTGATTCTCAAATCCATTGGGCCACGGAGATTTTAATTCTCAAATCCCCTGGGTCATGTGGATTTTAGTTCTCAAGTCCAATGGGCCATGCGGATGTTAATTCTCAAGTCCACGTGGCCACAGGATTTTACTTCTAAAATCCACTTGGCTACGGGGATTTTGATTGTCCAATACACTGGCCCACGGGGATTTTAGTTCTGAAAGCCACTGATCCACGGGGATTTTAATTCACAAATCTAATGGGCCACGGGGATTTTCATTCTGAAATCCAGTGGGCCACAGCGGTTTTGATTCTCAACTCTACTTGGCCACGGGGATTTTAATTCTCAAATCCACTGCGCCAACGGGATTTTCATTCTAAAATCCATTACGCCTCGGGGATTTTGATTCTCAAATCCAATGGGCCACGGGGATTTTTATTCTAACATCCACTTGGCCATGGGCGTTTTAATACTCAAATCCACCGGCCCACGGGGATTTTAATTCCCAAATGCACTTGGTGAGGGGGCTTTGAATTCTCAAATCCACTGCGCCACGGGGATTTTTAATTCTCAAATGCACTGCGCCATGGCGATTATACTTCTCAAATCCACTTGGCCACGGGGATTTTGATTCTCAAATCCACTGGGCCATGGGGATTTTTATTCTCAAATCCACTGGGCCACGGGGATTTTAATTCTCAACTCCACTTGGCCACGGGGATTTTGATTGTCAAATCCACTGGGCCATGGGATTTGAATTCTCAAATCCACTGGTCCACGGTGATTTTGAGTCTCAAATCTACTGGGCCACGGGGATTTTGATTGTCAAATCCAGTGGGCCACGGGGATTTTACTTCTAACATCCACTTGGCCATGGGCATTTTAATACTCAAATCCACCGGCCCACGGGGATTTTAGTACTCAAATCCACTTGGTGAGGGGGCTTTGAATTCTCAAATCCACTGCGTCATTGGGATTTTTAGTTCTCAAATGCACTGCGCCATGGGGATTTTACTTCTCAAATCCACTGGCCATGGGGATTTTAATTCTCAGTCGACTGGGCCATGAGGATTTTATTTCATAAATCCACTGGCCCACGGGGATTTTCATTCTGAAATCCAGTGGGCCACAGCGGTTTTGATTCTCAACTCTACTTGGCCACGGGGATGTTAATTCTCAACTCTACTTGGCCACGGGGATTTTATTTCTAAAGTCCATTACGCCTCGGGGATTTTGATTCTCATATCCACTGGGCCACAGCAGTTTTGATTCTCAAATTCACTGGGCCACGGGGATGATGATTGTCAAATCCACTGGGCCACGAGAATTTTGATTATTAAAACCACTGGGCCACGGGGATTTCAGGTCTCAAATCCAATGGGCCACGGGGATTTTGATTCTCAAATCCACTTTTCCACAGGGGTTTTACTTCTGAAATCGGCTGGGCACAGGGCTTTTAATACTCCAATCCAGTGGGCCACAGGATTTTAAATTTCAAATCCAGTGGCCCACGGGTTATTTTAAGTCACAAATCCAACGGGCCACGGGCATTTTTCTTCTCAAATGCACTTGGCGATGGGGATTTTGATTCTCGACTCCACTTGGCCACGGGGATGTTGATTCTCAAATGCACTTAGCCACGGGGATTTTAATTCTCAAATCCACTGGGCCATTGGGATTTGAATTCTCAAATCCACAGCGCCACGGGGATTTTTAATTGTCAAATGCACTGTGCCATGGGGATTTTAATTCCCAAAACCACTTGGCCATGGGGGTTTTAATTCTCAACTCCACTTGGCCACGGGGATGTTAATTCTCAACTCCACTTGGCTACGGGGATTTTGATTGTCAAATCCAGTGGGGCACGGGCATTTTAATTCTCAAATCCACTGGCCCACAGGCATTTTAATACGCAAATCCACTGGCCCACAGGATTATAATTCTCAAATCCACTTGGTCAGGGGGATTGGAATTCTCAAATCCACAGGGTCACGGGCATTTTGATTCTCAAATGCACTTGGCCATGGGGATTTTGA
Organism: Platalea minor; assembly: GCA_037975005.1. NCBI lineage: Eukaryota > Metazoa > Chordata > Aves > Pelecaniformes > Threskiornithidae > Platalea > Platalea minor. The sequence goes on from JBBPFK010000100.1 coordinate 31,679, forward strand.
TTGCCAAATCCACTTGGCCACGGGGATTTTAATTCTCAAATCCACTGCGCCACGGGGATTTTGATTCCCAAAACCACTTGGCCATGGGTGTTTTAGTTCTCAACTCCACTTGGCCACGGGGATTTTGATTCTCAAATCCACTGGGCCACCGGGGATTTTATTTGTCAAATCCACTGGCTTCGATGGTTTTGCCTCTCAAATCCACTGGGCCACGGGGATTGCAGTTCTCAAATCCCGTTTTCACAGGATTTTAATTCTCAAATTCAAAAGGCCAAAGGGGTTTCAATTCTCAAATGCACTGGGCCACGGGGATTTTGAGTCTCCAATCCACTGGGCCACTGGGATGTTGATTCTCAAATGCACTTGATCTCGTGGATGTTGATTCTCAAATCCACTTGTCAACACTCTTTTAATTCTCAAATCCACTGGGACACGGGGATGTTGATTCTCAAATCCACTGGGACACGGGGATGTTGATTCTATAATCCACTGGGCCACGGAGATTTAATGGTCAAATCCACTGGCCCGATGGTTTTGATTCTCAAATGCACTGGGCCACAGGCATTTTCATTCTCAAATCCACTGGGCCAAGGGGATTTTTGTTCTCAAATCCACTTGCCCCGATGGTTTTCATTCTGAAATACACTGGGCCACGGGGATTTTAATTCTCAAATCCACTGGGTCACGGGGATGTTGATTCTCAAATCCTCTGGGCCATGGGGATTTTAATTCTCAAACTCACTGGGCCACAGGATTTGAATTCTCAAATCCACTTGGCCACAGGATTTGAATTCTCAAATCCACTGGGCTACGGGTATGCTGATTCTCAAATCCACTAGCCACAGGATTTAGATTTTGAAATCCACATGGCCACAGGATTTTGTTTCTCAAATCCACTGGGCCACTGGGATTATGATTCTCAAATCCACTGGGCCACGGGGATTTTGATTCTGAAATCCAGTGGGCCTCGGGGATTTTAATTCTCAAATCCACTAGGCCACAATGATTTTGATTCTCAAATCCATTGGGCCACGGAGATTTTAATTCTCAAATCCCCTGGGTCATGTGGATTTTAGTTCTCAAGTCCAATGGGCCATGCGGATGTTAATTCTCAAGTCCACGTGGCCACAGGATTTTACTTCTAAAATCCACTTGGCTACGGGGATTTTGATTGTCCAATACACTGGCCCACGGGGATTTTAGTTCTGAAATCCACTGATCCACGGGGATTTTAATTCACAAATCTAATGGGCCACAGGGATTTTCATTCTGAAATCCAGTGGGCCACAGCGGTTTTGATTCTCAACTCTACTTGGCCACGGGGATTTTAATTCTCAAATCCACTGCGCCAACGGGATTTTCATTCTAAAATCCATTACGCCTCGGGGATTTTGATTCTCAAATCCAATGGGCCACGGGGATTTTTATTCTAACATCCACTTGGCCATGGGCATTTTAATACTCAAATCCACCGGCCCACGGGGATTTTAATTCCCAAATGCACTTGGTGAGGGGGCTTTGAATTCTCAAATCCACTGCGCCATGGGGATTTTTAATTCTCAAATGCACTGCGCCATGGCGATTATACTTCTCAAATCCACTTGGCCACGGGGATTTTGATTGTCAAATCCACTGGGCCACGGGGATTTTTATTCTCAAATCCACTGGGCCACGGGGATTTTAATTCTCAACTCCACTTGGCCACGGGGATTTTGATTGTCAAATCCACTGGGCCATGGGATTTGAATTCTCAAATCCACTGGTCCACGGTGATTTTGAGTCTCAAATCTACTGGGCCACGGGGATTTTGATTGTCAAATCCAGTGGGCCACGGGGATTTTACTTCTAACATCCACTTGGCCATGGGCATTTTAATACTCAAATCCACCGGCCCACGGGGATTTTAGTACTCAAATCCACTTGGTGAGGGGGCTTTGAATTCTCAAATCCACTGCGTCATTGGGATTTTTAGTTCTCAAATGCACTGCGCCATGGGGATTTTACTTCTCAAATCCACTGGCCATGGGGATTTTAATTCTCAGTCGACTGGGCCATGAGGATTTTATTTCATAAATCCACTGGCCCACGGGGATTTTCATTCTGAAATCCAGTGGGCCACAGCGGTTTTGATTCTCAACTCTACTTGGCCACGGGGATGTTAATTCTCAACTCTATTTGGCCACGGGGATTTTATTTCTAAAGTCCATTACGCCTCGGGGATTTTGATTCTCATATCCACTAGGCCACAGCAGTTTTGATTCTCAAATTCACTGGGCCACGGGGATGATGATTGTCAAATCCACTGGGCCACGAGAATTTTAATTATTAAAACCACTGGGCCACGGGGATTTCAGGTCTCAAATCCAATGGGCCACGGGGATTTTGATTCTCAAATCCACTTTTCCACAGGGGTTTTACTTCTGAAATCGGCTGGGCACAGGGCTTTTAATACTCCAATCCAGTGGGCCACAGGATTTTAAATTTCAAATCCAGTGGCCCACGGGTTATTTTAAGTCACAAATCCAACGGGCCACGGGCATTTTTCTTCTCAAATGCACTTGGCGATGGGGATTTTGATTCTCGACTCCACTTGGCCACGGGGATGTTGATTCTCAAATGCACTTAGCCACGGGGATTTTAATTCTCAAATCCACTGGGCCATTGGGATTTGAATTCTCAAATCCACAGCGCCACGGGGATTTTTAATTGTCAAATGCACTGTGCCATGGGGATTTTAATTCCCAAAACCACTTGGCCATGGGGGTTTTAATTCTCAACTCCACTTGGCCACGGGGATTTTGATTGTCAAATCCAGTGGGGCACGGGCATTTTAATTCTCAAATCCACTGGCCCACAGGCATTTTAATACGCAAATCCACTGGCCCACAGGATTATAATTCTCAAATCCACTTGGTCAGGGGGATTGGAATTCTCAAATCCACAGGGTCACGGGCATTTTGATTCTCAAATGCACTTGGCCATGGGGATTTTGATTGCCAAATCCACTTGGCCACGGGGATTTTAATTCTCAAATCCACTGCGCCACGGGGATTTTGATTCCCAAAACCACTTGGCCATGGGTGTTTTAGTTCTCAACTCCACTTGGCCACGGGGATTTTGATTCTCAAATCCACTGGGCCACCGGGGATTTTATTTGTCAAATCCGCTGGCTTCGATGGTTTTGACTCTCAAATCCACTGGGCCACGGGGATTGCAGTTCTCAAATCCCATTTTCACAGGATTTTAATTCTCAAATTCAAAAGGCCAAAGGGGTTTCAATTCTCAAATGCACTGGGCCACGGGGATTTTGAGTCTCCAATCCACTGGGCCACTGGGATGTTGATTCTCAAATGCACTTGATCTCGTGGATGTTGATTCTCAAATCCACTTGTCAACACACTTTTAATTCTCAAATCCACTGGGACACGGGGATGTTGATTCTCAAACCCACTGGGCCTCGGGGATGTTGATTCTATAATCCACTGGGCCACGGAGATTTAATGGTCAAATCCACTGGCCCGATGGTTTTGATTCTCAAATGCACTGGGCCACAGGCATTTTCATTCTCAAATCCACTGGGCCAAGGGGATTTTTGTTCTCAAATCCACTGGGTCACGGGGATGTTGATTCTCAAATCCACTGGGCCACGGGGATGTTGATTCTCAAACTCACTGGGCCACAGGATTTGAATTCTCAAATCCACTTGGCCACAGGATTTGAATTCTCAAATCCACTGGGCTACGGGTATGCTGATTCTCAAATCCACTAGCCACAGGATTTAGATTTTGAAATCCACATGGCCACAGGATTTTGTTTCTCAAATCCACTGGGCCACTGGGATTATGATTCTCAAATCCACTGGGCCACGGGGATTTTGATTCTGAAATCCAGTGGGCCACGGGGATTTTAATTCTCAAATCCAGTGGGCCACAGGATTTAGATTCTCAAATCCACTGTGCCACGGGGATGTTGATTCTCAAATACACTTGGCCACGGGGATTTTAATCCTCAAATCCACTAGGCCACAATGATTTTGATTCTCAAATCCATTGGGCCACGGAGATTTTAATTCTCAAATCCCCTGGGTCATGTGGATTTTAGTTCTCAAGTCCAATGGGCCATGCGGATGTTAATTCTCAAGTCCACGTGGCCACAGGATTTTACTTCTAAAATCCACTTGGCTACGGGGATTTTGATTGTCCAATACACTGGCCCACGGGGATTTTAGTTCTGAAAGCCACTGATCCACGGGGATTTTAATGCACAAATCTAATGGGCCACGGGGATTTTCATTCTGAAATCCAGTGGGCCACAGCGGTTTTGATTCTCAACTCTACTTGGCCACGGGGATTTTAATTCTCAAATCCACTGCGCCAACGGGATTTTCATTCTAAAATCCATTACGCCGCGGGGATTTTGATTCTCAAATCCAATGGGCCACGGGGATTTTTATTCTAACATCCACTTGGCCATGGGCGTTTTAATACTCAAATCCACCGGCCCACGGGGATTTTAATTCCCAAATGCACTTGGTGAGGGGGCTTTGAATTCTCAAATCCACTGCGCCATGGGGATTTTTAATTCTCAAATGCACTGCGCCATGGCGATTATACTTCTCAAATCCACTGGGCCATGGGGATTTTTATTCTCAAATCCACTGGGCCACGGGGATTTTAATTCTCAACTCCACTTGGCCACGGGGATTTTGAGTCTCAAATCTACTGGGCCACGGGGATTTTGATTGTCAAATCCAGTGGGCCACGGGGATTTTTATTCTCAAATCCACTGGGCCACGGGGATTTTTATTCTCAAATCCACTGGGCCATGGGGATTTTGATTGTCAAATCCACTGGGCCACGGGGATTTTCATTCTGAAATCCACTGGGCCACGGGGATTTTAATTCTCAACTCCACTTGGCCACGGGGATTTTGATTGTCAAATCCACTGGGCCATGGGATTTGAATTCTCAAATCCACTGGTCCACGGTGATTTTGAGTCTCAAATCTACTGGGCCACGGGGATTTTGATTGTCAAATCCACTGGGCCATGGGATTTGAATTCTCAAATCCACTGGTCCACGGTGATTTTGAGTCTCAAATCTACTGGGCCACGGGGATTTTGATTGTCAAATCCACTGGGCCACGGGGATTTTGATTGTCAAATCCAGTGGGCCACGGGCATTTTAATTCTCAAATGCCCTGGCCCACAGGCATTTTAATACTCAAATCCCCTGGCCCACGGGGATTTTAATTCTCAAATCCACTTGGTCAGGGGGCTTTGAATTCCCAAATCCACTGCGTCATTGGGATTTTTAGTTCTCAAATGCACTGCGCCATGGGGATTTTACTTCTCAAATCCACTGGCCATGGGGATTTTAATTCTCAGTCGACTGGGCCATGAGGATTTTATTTCATAAATCCACTGGCCCACGGGGATTTTCATTCTGAAATCCAGTGGGCCACAGCGGTTTTGATTCTCAACTCTACTTGGCCACGGGGATGTTAATTCTCAACTCTACTTGGCCACGGGGATTTTATTTCTAAAGTCCATTACGCCTCGGGGATTTTGATTCTCATATCCACTGGGCCACAGCAGTTTTGATTCTCAAATTCACTGGGCCACGGGGATGATGATTGTCAAATCCACTGGGCCACGAGAATTTTAATTATTAAAACCACTGGGCCACGGGGATTTCAGGTCTCAAATCCAATGGGCCACGGGGATTTCAGGTCTCAAATCCAATGGGCCACGGGGATTTTGATTCTCAAATCCACTTTTCCACAGGGGTTTTACTTCTGAAATCGGCTGGGCACAGGGCTTTTAATACTCCAATCCAGTGGGCCACAGGATTTTAAATTTCAAATCCAGTGGCCCACGGGTTATTTTAAGTCACAAATCCAACGGGCCACGGGCATTTTTCTTCTCAAATGCACTTGGCGATGGGGATTTTGATTCTCGACTCCACTTGGCCACGGGGATGTTGATTCTCAAATGCACTTAGCCACGGGGATTTTAATTCTCAAATCCACTGGGCCATTGGGATTTGAATTCTCAAATCCACAGCGCCACGGGGATTTTTAATTGTCAAATGCACTGTGCCATGGGGATTTTAATTCCCAAAACCACTTGGCCATGGGGGTTTTAATTCTCAACTCCACTTGGCCACGGGGATTTTGATTGTCAAATCCAGTGGGGCACGGGCATTTTAATTCTCAAATCCACTGGCCCACAGGCATTTTAATACGCAAATCCACTGGCCCACAGGATTATAATTCTCAAATCCACTTGGTCAGGGGGATTGGAATTCTCAAATCCACAGGGTCACGGGCATTTTGATTCTCAAATGCACTTGGCCATGGGGATTTTGATTGCCAAATCCACTTGGCCACGGGGATTTTAATTCTCAAATCCACTGCGCCACGGGGATTTTGATTCCCAAAACCACTTGGCCATGGGTGTTTTAGTTCTCAACTCCACTTGGCCACGGGGATTTTGATTCTCAAATCCACTGGGCCACCGGGGATTTTATTTGTCAAATCCGCTGGCTTCGATGGTTTTGACTCTCAAATCCACTGGGCCACGGGGATTGCAGTTCTCAAATCCCATTTTCACAGGATTTTAATTCTCAAATTCAAAAGGCCAAAGGGGTTTCAATTCTCAAATGCACTGGGCCACAGGGATTTTGAGTCTCCAATCCACTGGGCCACTGGGATGTTGATTCTCAAATGCACTTGATCTCGTGGATGTTGATTCTCAAATCCACTTGTCAACACTCTTTTAATTCTCAAATCCACTGGGACACGGGGATGTTGATTCTCAAATCCACTGGGCCTCGGGGATGTTGATTCTATAATCCACTGGGCCACGGAGATTTAATGGTCAAATCCACTGGCCCGATGGTTTTGATTCTCAAATGCACTGGGCCACAGGCATTTTCATTCTCAAATCCACTGGGCCAAGGGGATTTTTGTTCTCAAATCCACTGGGTCACGGGGATGTTGATTCTCAAATCCACTGGGCCACGGGGATGTTGATTCTCAAACTCACTGGGCCACAGGATTTGAATTCTCAAATCCACTGGGCTACGGGTATGCTGATTCTCAAATCCACTAGCCACAGGATTTAGATTTTGAAATCCACATGGCCACAGGATTTTGTTTCTCAAATCCACTGGGCCACTGGGATTATGATTCTCAAATACACTGGGCCACGGGGATTTTGATTCTGAAATCCAGTGGGCCACGGGGATTTTAATTCTCAAATCCAGTGGGCCACAGGATTTAGATTCTCAAATCCACTGTGCCAGGGGGATGTTGATTCTCAAATACACTTGGCCACGGGGATTTTAATCCTCAAATCCACTAGGCCACAATGATTTTGATTCTCAAATCCATTGGGCCACGGAGATTTTAATTCTCAAATCCCCTGGGTCATGTGGATTTTAGTTCTCAAGTCCAATGGGCCATGCGGATGTTAATTCTCAAGTCCACGTGGCCACAGGATTTTACTTCTAAAATCCACTTGGCTACGGGGATTTTGATTGTCCAATACACTGGCCCACGGGGATTTTAGTTCTGAAATCCACTGATCCACAGGGATTTTAATTCACAAATCTAATGGGCCAGGGGGATTTTCATTCTGAAATCCAGTGGGCCACAGCGGTTTTGATTCTCAACTCTACTTGGCCACGGGGATTTTAATTCTCAAATCCACTGCGCCAACGGGATTTTCATTCTAAAATCCATTACGCCTCGGGGATTTTGATTCTCAAATCCAATGGGCCACGGGGATTTTTATTCTAACATCCACTTGGCCATGGGCGTTTTAATACTCAAATCCACCGGCCCACGGGGATTTTAATTCCCAAATGCACTTGGTGAGGGGGCTTTGAATTCTCAAATCCACTGCGCCATGGGGATTTTTAATTCTCAAATGCACTGCGCCATGGCGATTATACTTCTCAAATCCACTTGGCCACGGGGATTTTGATTGTCAAATCCACTGGGCCACGGGGATTTTTATTCTCAAATCCACTGGGCCACGGGGATTTTAATTCTCAACTCCACTTGGCCACGGGGATTTTGATTGTCAAATCCACTGGGCCATGGGATTTGAATTCTCAAATCCACTGGTCCACGGTGATTTTGAGTCTCAAATCTACTGGGCCACGGGGATTTTGATTGTCAAATCCAGTGGGCCACGGGCATTTTAATTCTCAAATCCACCGGCCCACAGGGATTTTAATTCCCAAATCCACTTGGTGAGGGGGCTTTGAATTCTCAAATCTACTGCGCCACGGGGATTTTTAATTCTCAAATGCACTGCGCCATGGGGATTTTACTTCCCAAATCCACTTGGCCACGGGGATTTTGATTGTCAAATCCAGTGGGCCACGGGCATTTTAATTCTCAAATGCACTGGCCCACAGGCATTTTAATACTCAAATCCCCTGGCCCACGGGGATTTTAATTCTTAAATCCACTTGGTGAGGGGGCTTTGAATTCCCAAATCCACTGCGCCACGGGGATTTTTAGTTCTCAAATGCACTGCGCCATGGGGATTTTACTTCTCAAATCCACTGGCCATGGGGATTTTAATTCTCAATCGACTGGGCCATGAGGATTTTATTTCATAAATCCACTGGCCCATGGGGATTTTCATTCTGAAATCCAGTGGGCCACAGCGGTTTTGATTCTCAACTCTACTTGGCCACGGGGATGTTAATTCTCAACTCCACTTGGCTACGGGGATTTTGATTGTCAAATCCAGTGGGGCACGGGCATTTTAATTCTCAAATCCACTGGCCCACAGGCATTTTAATACGCAAATCCACTGGCCCACAGGATTATAATTCTCAAATCCACTTGGTCAGGGGGATTGGAATTCTCAAATCCACAGGGTCACGGGCATTTTGATTCTCAAATGCACTTGGCCACGGGGATTTTGATTGCCAAAACCACTTGGCCACGGGGATTTTAATTCTCAAATCCACTGTGCCACGGGGATTTTGATTCCCAAAACCACTTGGCCATGGGTGTTTTAGTTCTCAACTCCACTTGGCCACGGGGATTTTGATTCTCAAATCCACTGGGCCACCGGGGATTTTATTTGTCAAATCCACTGGCTTCGATGGTTTTGCCTCTCAAATCCACTGGGCCACGGGGATTGCAGTTCTCAAATCCCATTTTCACAGGATTTTAATTCTCAAATTCAAAAGGCCAAAGGGGTTTCAATTCTCAAATGCACTGGGCCACGGGGATTTTGAGTCTCCAATCCACTGGGCCACTGGGATGTTGATTCTCAAATGCACTTGATCTCGTGGATGTTGATTCTCAAATCCACTTGTCAACACACTTTTAATTCTCAAATCCACTGGGACACGGGGATGTTGATTCTCAAACCCACTGGGCCTCGGGGATGTTGATTCTATAATCCACTGGGCCACGGAGATTTAATGGTCAAATCCACTGGCCCGATGGTTTTGATTCTCAAATGCACTGGGCCACAGGCATTTTCATTCTCAAATCCACTGGGCCAAGGGGATTTTTGTTCTCAAATCCACTGGGTCACGGGGATGTTGATTCTCAAATCCACTGGGCCACGGGGATGTTGATTCTCAAACTCACTGGGCCACAGGATTTGAATTCTCAAATCCACTTGGCCACAGGATTTGAATTCTCAAATCCACTGGGCTACGGGTATGCTGATTCTCAAATCCACTAGCCACAGGATTTAGATTTTGAAATCCACATGGCCACAGGATTTTGTTTCTCAAATCCACTGGGCCACTGGGATTATGATTCTCAAATACACTGGGCCACGGGGATTTTGATTCTGAAATCCAGTGGGCCACGGGGATTTTAATTCTCAAATCCAGTGGGCCACAGGATTTAGATTCTCAAATCCACTGTGCCACGGGGATGTTGATTCTCAAATACACTTGGCCACGGGGATTTTAATCCTCAAATCCACTAGGCCACAATGATTTTGATTCTCAAATCCATTGGGCCACGGAGATTTTAATTCTCAAATCCCCTGGGTCATGTGGATTTTAGTTCTCAAGTCCAATGGGCCATGCGGATGTTAATTCTCAAGTCCACGTGGCCACAGGATTTTACTTCTAAAATCCACTTGGCTACGGGGATTTTGATTGTCCAATACACTGGCCCACGGGGATTTTAGTTCTGAAATCCACTGATCCACGGGGATTTTAATTCACAAATCTAATGGGCCATGGGGATTTTCATTCTGAAATCCAGTGGGCCACAGCGGTTTTGATTCTCAACTCTACTTGGCCACGGGGATTTTAATTCTCAAATCCACTGCGCCAACGGGATTTTCATTCTAAAATCCATTACGCCTCGGGGATTTTGATTCTCAAATCCAATGGGCCACGGGGATTTTTATTCTAACATCCACTTGGCCATGGGCGTTTTAATACTCAAATCCACCGGCCCACGGGGATTTTAATTCCCAAATGCACTTGGTGAGGGGGCGTTGAATTCTCAAATCCACTGCGCCATGGGGATTTTTAATTCTCAAATGCACTGCGCCATGGCGATTATACTTCTCAAATCCACTTGGCCACGGGGATTTTGATTGTCAAATCCACTGGGCCACGGGGATTTTTATTCTCAAATCCACTGGGCCACGGGGATTTTAATTCTCAACTCCACTTGGCCACGGGGATTTTGATTGTCAAATCCACTGGGCCATGGGATTTGAATTCTCAAATCCACTGGTCCACGGTGATTTTGAGTCTCAAATCTACTGGGCCACGGGGATTTTGATTGTCAAATCCAGTGGGCCACGGGCATTTTAATTCTCAAATGCACTGGCCCACAGGCATTTTAATACTCAAATCCCCTGGCCCACGGGGATTTTAATTCTTAAATCCACTTGGTGAGGGGGCTTTGAATTCCCAAATCCACTGCGCCACGGGGATTTTTAGTTCTCAAATGCACTGCGCCATGGGGATTTTACTTCTCAAATCCACTGGCCATGGGGATTTTAATTCTCAATCGACTGGGCCATGAGGATTTTATTTCATAAATCCACTGGCCCATGGGGATTTTCATTCTGAAATCCAGTGGGCCACAGCGGTTTTGATTCTCAACTCTACTTGGCCACGGGGATGTTAATTCTCAACTCCACTTGGCTACGGGGATTTTGATTGTCAAATCCAGTGGGGCACGGGCATTTTAATTCTCAAATCCACTGGCCCACAGGCATTTTAATACGCAAATCCACTGGCCCACAGGATTATAATTCTCAAATCCACTTGGTCAGGGGGATTGGAATTCTCAAATCCACAGGGTCACGGGCATTTTGATTCTCAAATGCACTTGGCCACGGGGATTTTGATTGCCAAAACCACTTGGCCACGGGGATTTTAATTCTCAAATCCACTGTGCCACGGGGATTTTGATTCCCAAAACCACTTGGCCATGGGTGTTTTAGTTCTCAACTCCACTTGGCCACGGGGATTTTGATTCTCAAATCCACTGGGCCACCGGGGATTTTATTTGTCAAATCCACTGGCTTCGATGGTTTTGCCTCTCAAATCCACTGGGCCACGGGGATTGCAGTTCTCAAATCCCATTTTCACAGGATTTTAATTCTCAAATTCAAAAGGCCAAAGGGGTTTCAATTCTCAAATGCACTGGGCCACGGGGATTTTGAGTCTCCAATCCACTGGGCCACTGGGATGTTGATTCTCAAATGCACTTGATCTCGTGGATGTTGATTCTCAAATCCACTTGTCAACACACTTTTAATTCTCAAATCCACTGGGACACGGGGATGTTGATTCTCAAACCCACTGGGCCTCGGGGATGTTGATTCTATAATCCACTGGGCCACGGAGATTTAATGGTCAAATCCACTGGCCCGATGGTTTTGATTCTCAAATGCACTGGGCCACAGGCATTTTCATTCTCAAATCCACTGGGCCAAGGGGATTTTTGTTCTCAAATCCACTGGGTCACGGGGATGTTGATTCTCAAATCCACTGGGCCACGGGGATGTTGATTCTCAAACTCACTGGGCCACAGGATTTGAATTCTCAAATCCACTTGGCCACAGGATTTGAATTCTCAAATCCACTGGGCTACGGGTATGCTGATTCTCAAATCCACTAGCCACAGGATTTAGATTTTGAAATCCACATGGCCACAGGATTTTGTTTCTCAAATCCACTGGGCCACTGGGATTATGATTCTCAAATACACTGGGCCACGGGGATTTTAATTCTCAAATCCAGTGGGCCACAGGATTTAGATTCTCAAATCCACTGTGCCACGGGGATGTTGATTCTCAAATACACTTGGCCACGGGGATTTTAATCCTCAAATCCACTAGGCCACAATGATTTTGATTCTCAAATCCATTGGGCCACGGAGATTTTAATTCTCAAATCCCCTGGGTCATGTGGATTTTAGTTCTCAAGTCCAATGGGCCATGCGGATGTTAATTCTCAAGTCCACGTGGCCACAGGATTTTACTTCTAAAATCCACTTGGCTACGGGGATTTTGATTGTCCAATACACTGGCCCACGGGGATTTTAGTTCTGAAAGCCACTGATCCACGGGGATTTTAATTCACAAATCTAATGGGCCATGGGGATTTTCATTCTGAAATCCAGTGGGCCACAGCGGTTTTGATTCTCAACTCTACTTGGCCACGGGGATTTTAATTCTCAAATCCACTGCGCCAACGGGATTTTCATTCTAAAATCCATTACGCCTCGGGGATTTTGATTCTCAAATCCAATGGGCCACGGGGATTTTTATTCTAACATCCACTTGGCCATGGGCGTTTTAATACTCAAATCCACCGGCCCACGGGGATTTTAATTCCCAAATGCACTTGGTGAGGGGGCTTTGAATTCTCAAATCCACTGCGCCATGGGGATTTTTAATTCTCAAATGCACTGCGCCATGGCGATTATACTTCTCAAATCCACTTGGCCACGGGGATTTTAATTCTCAACTCCACTTGGCCACGGGGATTTTGATTGTCAAATCCACTGGGCCACGGGGATGTTGATTCTCAAAGCCACTGGGCCACGGGGATGTTGATTCTCAACTCCACTTGGCCACGGGGATTTTGATTGTCAAATCCACTGGGCCATGGGATTTGAATTCTCAAATCCACTGGTCCACGGTGATTTTGAGTCTCAAATCTACTGGGCCACGGGGATTTTGATTGTCAAATCCAGTGGGCCACGGGGATTTTTATTCTCAAATCCACTGGGCCATGGGATTTTAATTCTCAAATCCACTGCGCCACGGGGATTTTGATTCCCAAAACCACTTGGCCATGGGTGTTTTAATTCTCAACTCCTCTTGGCCACGGGGATTTTGATTCTCAAATCCAGTGGGCCATGGGAATTTTAGTTCTCAAATTCACTGGATCACCGGCATTTTAATTGTCACCTCTACTTACCATGGGGATATTAATTCAAAAATATAATGGGCCACAGGATTTTAATTCTCAAATCCACTGGGCCACCGGGATTTTAATTCTAAAGCCCAGTTGGCCACAGGGATTTTGATTCTCAAATCCACTGGGCCACGGGGATTTTATTTGTCAAATCCACTGGCTTCGATGGTTTTGCCTCTCAAATCCACTGGGCCACGGGGATTGTAGTTCTCAAATCCCGTTTTCACAGGATTTTAATTCTCTAATTCAATAGGCCAAAGGGGTTTCAATTCTCAAATGCAGTGGGCCACGGGGATGATGATTCTCAAATGCACTGGTCCACGGGATTTTGATTCTCAAATCCACTTGGCCACAGGATTTTGATTCTCAAATCCACTTGTCAACAGGATTTTGATTCTCCAATCCACTGGGCCACGGGGATTTTGAGTCTCCAATCCACTGGGCCACTGGGACGTTGATTCTCAAATGCACTTGATCTCGTGGATGTTGATTCTCAAATCCACTTGTCAACACACTTTTAATTCTCAAATCCACTGGGCCTCGGGGATGTTGATTCTATAATCCACTGGGCCACGAGAATTTTGATTCTATACTCCACTGGGCCACGGAGATTTAATGGTCAAATCCACTGGCCCGATGGTTTTGATTCTCAAATGCACTGGGCCACAGGCATTTTCATTCTCAAATCCACTGGGCCAAGGGGATTTTTGTTCTCAAATCCACTTGCCCCGATGGTTTTCATTCTGAAATACACTGGGCCACGGGGATTTTAATTCTCAAATCCACTGGGTCACGGGGATGTTGATTCTCAAATCCACTTGGCCACGGGGATGTTCATTCTCAAATGCTTCTCCCTGGGACTGCCGGGACCGTGGCCTGTGTTCTGGGTAGTGGTGTCCAGCTGAAGGAGGTTTGTGAGGAAAGCACCAGTCTGTGCACCCCTGAGAATGACAGAGATGGGAGAGAGAGAGAGACAGGGTCTTTGCAGAGGCCCTGCAGATGAGAGATCGCGATCCCTGTGCAGCGGGAAGGACGGACTGTCCCGGGGGAGTTGGGGGCGGTGTGTGTTTGTGTCCTGGGGCAGGGACTCTGCCACCCTCCAGGGTCAGCACTCGTCCTGCCCGGGGAGCTCCCCACGGCACTGCGGGGAGAAGCTGTGGGTGGAAGGGGCGACCCCCAGCAGACCCCCCTTCTGCTGCTGAGAGTCTGCTTCTTGGGTGAGGGCTGCTCACAGCTCCAGGTCACCCCCAGGACATTTCTGAGGGAACTTTGGAAGAAGGACATCAAGGCAGCATTTACCTGTGTCGTGGTTTAACCCCAGCCAGCAACTCAGCCCCACAGAGCCGCTCACTCCCCCGCCCCAGTGGGATGGGGCAGAGATTTGGAAGGCTGAAAGTGAGAAATCTCGTAGGTTGAGATAAGAACAGTTTAATAATTGTAGTTAAAAAAAAGAGCAGTAGTAATAGCAGTAGCAGCACTACTACTATTTTAGTCCCTCACAGCACCCCTGGCCCAAACCAGCTAAATTGTGCTCAGTAGGCGGAGGCCAGGCCACAGCACGGTGCGACAAGCGGTGTCTCTTTGGCAGGGCACCCTTTCTTCAAACATTCTGGCACTTCATCAGGATCCTGCACTTGTTTGGGTTGAAGTCCCACACCATCAAAGGTGCCAACCCTTCTAGGTAGCTGCCCATATTCTCCAACATGCCTTGCAACCTGTAACCACACTGCCTCAGGGCCCGGGTGTTGCTCCAAAATAGTTGATTAACTTTGGAAAAAGCTGAAAAACTAGTCTTGAGAAGTACCAATAGGAGTATTTTGGTCCCCCAGGATGTCCAAGATACTGAAGAGTTGTTGTAACGCGGGAGGAAATATCTGCCACACAGGGCAAGGTGGTGAAGGTGCCATTCTGTGTTTCCTCCACCAAAAAGCTCTCGGAGGAGAAAAGGTGAAAAGTGTATTTGTTGATTGTCCCTATGAGATGGTTCCCAAAGTAGAGTAGTGGCATCAGTGCAGAGCTCAAAGACCAGATTAAGCTCGAGGCCACTACTTTTATAATATACCTGCCAGAGAAAGCACCACCAAGCGCTACAGAGCACAGCAAACAGCAAAAGCCAAAGCCAGCCTTTAACACGTACAACAGAAAAAGGAGCATGGCACAGATCCGATAAACTAATGTTGGGGAGAGAAAAGTCAATAGCAAAACCAGCAACTGTTCAACAGCTATCACAATTATAAGTTCCCTCTACTACACTCTGGTCAAATCTGTCGTTAACTCTATCCCAGCCAAAAGCAGTACAGCAGGACAGAGACCCCTTGCTGAGTCCTGTCCTTCCCCCCACCCTCCGCAGGTACTAAGGGAACTGGAGGGTACTGGGAGATGGGATGCAAGACGTGTCCATGGGGAAAACAAGGTCCCCAGTGTCTGTCTGTCCCCACGAACGTGCCTGCCAGTGCTGCAGAGCGGTCTCTCCCCTCTCCTTCTAACCCTCCCATCCCTTCTCCTCCCCTTTCGTGCCTGCCTCTGTCGGTCTCTCTCTCTCTCCCTCCCTGCCTCCATCCCTGGGTTTCCTACAATGGGGCAGGGGAAGATGCATCTCCAAATGGGAGAGGGGAGAGCTGGGCTCATAGCTTAGGCTCCCACCCTATATACCTAGGCAAGATGAACAGATAAACCAAGTGTTTCCACCAAAGAAGAAGTAGCACAATCACTTCTCTTTTTCTCCCCTTTCTCTCTGTAAAACAGTGGCATACCTTTTGTAGGTATCCTGTAAGCAGGTCAAAGCCTGAGGAGAACAACCTTGCTCACAGCCTATTGAAACATGATGGATAACGCTGTGTAACTTAGCTGTCTAATAAATAGCGCAAAAGCAGAAGCAGTCAAACTGAAAAATCTTCCAGGCGACTGCCTGCCCTTTGGGCAATTTCCAAAGCAAATATTCAAGTCATTGCTTTAATTCTTTTCGCAACAGATTCACAACAGATCTCTTATTTACACTTAGTGTCCCATAAAGATATAACCATATCCCTAACCCTTAAAAATGACACAGAATATCAGTGAAGAATCTGAGCCATCTACAGTTCTCGTGAACCACTTATCAGTGTATTTTTATTTCTTTGAAGCCGTGGCAGGAGTGTGTATCATCATCAGAACAAAACCAGTGACACCTTGGATTCACTGACACGCAGGCAAACCTCCCGCTGACTTCACAACCTAAACCAGACTTTTACCACCAGCCTTTGATTCCCAGCCTGTGTCTCCTAAAAAGGAATTATCCTTAGCCCCTCAGAGACAGAGGGCTAAACCAGAGCACTGTTTTACTTTCAGACACGTGAGGTGGACTGCTGGATGGTTTGGGAAGTGAATGGCGACTAGGAAGCACAGCGTGGTAGCTTGAATTCCTGTGGCACATAACAAACAGCGGATGAGTTTAGAGAGGAACGTGGCAGCCTTCCTCAGCATTCATGGATCTGCTATCATAATGCTGATGTCCCATGAAGCCAGTAGAGGCCACGAGTCCAGTGCATTCAATGCTGCTGTTTTTCTGTGCGCTTAGTGGATTTGCTGGTGATGACATGTGGTTACTTCTGATTATCAGCTGCTGAGAGAGCCACGTATCGTAGAATCATAGAATGCTTTGGGATGGAAGGGACCTTTAAAGGTCATCTAGTCCTTCCCCCGTGCAATGGGCAGGGACATCTTCAACAAGATCAGGTTGCTCAGAGCCCCATCCAGCCTGGCCTTGAATGTTTCCATGGATGGGGCACCTACCACCTCTCTGGGCAACCCCTTACAGTGTTTCACCACTCTCATCGTAAAAAAATTTCTTCCTTCTATCTAGACTGAATCTCCCCTCTTTTAGTTTAAAACCATTGCCCCTTGACCTGTCGCTACAGGCCCTGCTAAAATGTTTGTCCCCATCTTTCATATAAGCCCCCTTGAAGTATTGAAAGGCCGCAATCAGGTCTCCCCGCAGTCTTCTCTTCTCCTGGCTGAACAACCCCAGCTCTTTCAGCCTTTCCTCATAGCAGAGGTGTTCCAGCCCTCTCATCATTTTTATGTAAATGCGTGCTGCATCTCCTGATTGAGACCTTACTGGGCCTATCTCCTCCCAGTGCTAACTCACACCATCAGTGAAAAGGCTGGTCTTCTCCATTTGCAGAAATGAATGAATACCTGCCCTGTTTTCTATCTCTTCTGATAGTTGTGGGCATCTACAAGGAGGCAAAACAGGGGTGCCTGCACTTCTTGAGCCAAAATAGACCCATCTTCATTAGGAGCATATTCCTGCTAACACAGGTACCAGCTGTTCCCTCTGCTGTTTGGGGCACCTGCAGCCTTGAAGAGAGCAGCGGTGGCAGATTGCATGAGCGTCCCGACTGGAAAAGCATGGGTGCATCGATGCCGGATTGCTGGAAAAGATCTTGCTTGGCTTGTGCGAGCCAGGCCAGCAGCTTCACCCAGCAGCTCTCCCCACTCAGCGCGGAGAGCTGAACCACTTGCGTACAATCCCACGCTGCCCTTGCCCCACACTGGCCAGAGGATGCTGCCCAGGGCCCCCAGGATGGTGACGTTTGGACCAGGGGTGCTGTGAAGGAAACCACCCTGGAAAGGCAAGGATAGCTGCAGGGCAGGCAGCGGGGGAGAAGGAAAGGGCCGCAGTGCCCCTAGGGAGACAGCTCCATCGCCCAGGCTGCTCTAAGCCCCGCTCCCGCAGGACTCCCCTGCTACCAGGCGTTCCCGAAGGAGAGCAGCACCCCGGGTGTCAGGCTGCTCCCCCGGGACTGCCCCCGCTTCTGGGCTCCAGCTCCAGGGCTGGAGGGAGCCCAGGCGTCCCGGCTGTTTTATCCCCCTCCAGATCCCCCTAGTCGGGCACTCTCCTGAAGCACCAGTCTTGCCAAAGGGGTTCCTTGTGCCACGGGCCCTGGGCACACGAAGCTTATCAGAGATGCTGCGGGGACAAACATCCCTCCTTGGCCAGGGGAGCTCTGTCCCCGCAATTAGCTCCGAGTGGCTGCTTGAGGACAAGCGCCCGCTTCATCGTGTCCCTCTGGATGGCCACATCCTGCTCAGGGAGAGCGCTGGCCTGGACCAAGGACGAAGGCATTGAAGGGACACTTTGTTGGCACAAGGGCCTTTGGTGAGCTGTGGCCAAGTCCCAGGCAGGGACAGGGCTGGCACCAGAGCCTTGTTGGGGATGGGGTCACTGGGACCCCCTGTCTGGGGGCAACTCTGCAGAGCGGGACCCGTGTTGCCTGGGAGGGCACGGTGGCCCCAGGCGGTGGCAGGGTGAGGGCCAGGGCAGGGGATATTCCCCTCCGTTCTCCGCTTTGGGGCGGCCGTGGCTGGGGACTGCACCAGTTTGGGGCCTGCAGTGCAGGGGAAATGGGGTGGGCTGTAGCTGGGCACTGCGACAACCCCAGCACTTCCCCCAAGCCAAGCCCTCGTCTCCCGCTGCCCAGCACTCACCAGTGCTCCGGTGTCTGAAGAACCCAGTCACACAGCAGTGCCCATGACCCAGGCTGTCCTCCCACCTGCCACTATTCCCTAATCTCACGGTCCCTGGAGCCCCAAGAAGAAGGGTCAGTCCTCTGTCCCCCCGCTGTACCCAAGGCGATGGAGAGGGCTCAGAGACAATTCTGCTTCGGGACCCCTGGTTTGAAGCTGGCGTGATATCAGGGGAGTCCCGAATCCAAGCCCCGCCCCCCGCCACCAGCAGATGCCTGGGCCATTCCTCGTGCAGCTGCCTCATGCAGGAAGCTGGGCTAACGCCGGGGAAGGTGTCTGCATCAGTGCTGGAGGTGGGGGCGACTCTGTGCCAGAGATGGGCTTGTTGCCTGGGCTAGTGACTCTGCCAAGCCTGGCTTTGCCCTGGGGGCGTCTCGGTGAAAGGAGGCGTCCTGGGAAGGACAAATCTGCCCGTCTACTTCTGCAACTTCAGCCGAGATTCACCAATCTGCAGAGGAAGATGAAAGTCGCAGTGCTCAGCGTGGCCCTGCTCTTCACCATCCTGCTGTGCACTCCGGCAGATGCTCATGAGTTCTGAGTGAGGTGAGTCCATCCCCAGGGCCACGGGGATGTTGATTACTAAAACCAATGGGCCACTGGGATTTTACTTCTCAAATCCACTGTGCCACGGGGATTTTGATTCTCAAATCCACCAGGCCACGGGGATGTTGATTCTAAAATCCAGAAGGCCACGCGTATTTTAATTCTGAAATCCAGTTGGTCACAGTATTTTAATTCTCAAATAAACCGGGCCACAAATCCCATGGGCCATGTGTATTTTGATTCTCATATCCAACGGGCGATGTGGATTTTACTTCTCAAATCCCCTAGGCCATGGGGAGTTTAATTCTCAAATCCCCTAGGCCATGGGGATTTTAGATCTCGAATGCACTTGGCCACAGGATTTTTCTTCTCAAATCCACTGTGCCACGGGGATGTTGATTCTCAAATCCATAGGGCCACGGAGATTTCAATACTCAAATCTACTGGGCCACAGTGATTTTGATTCTGAAATCCCCTAGGGCATGGGGATTTTAGTTCTCAAATCATCTGGGTCACAATGATTTTGATTCTCCAATCCACTGGGCCACGGGGATTGTAATTCTCAAATCCACTGGGCCATGGGGATTTTAATTCTCAAATGCCCTGGGCCACAATGATTTTCATTCTACAATGCCCTCAGCCACGAGGATTTTGATTCTCAAATCCACTGGGCCACGGGGATTTTAAGTCTCAAATCCCCTGGAAAATGGGGATTTGAATTTTCAAGTGCACTGGGCTATGGGGATTTCAATTCCCAAATCAACCGGGCTTCGTGGATGTTGATTCCTAAATCCACTGGGCCATGGGGATGTTGATTCAAAAATGCACTAGGCCATGCGTATTTGTATTCTCAAATCCAGTTGCTCACAGGATTTTTAATTCTCAAATCCATTGGGCCACGGGGATTTTAATTCTCAAATCCCCTGGGTCTTGTGGATTTTAGTTCTCAAATCCAATGGGCCACAGGGATGTGGAGTCTGAAGTCCACGTGGCCACAGGATTTTACTTCTCAAATCCACTGGGCCTCGGGGATTTTGATTGTCCAATACACTGGCCCACGGGGACTTAACTTCTCAAATCCACTGAGTCATGAGGATTTTAACGCTCAAATCCCCTAGGACATGGGGATTTGAATTCTCAAGTGCACTGTGCCATGGGGATTTCAATTCTCCAAGCTCACCGGGCCATGGGGATGTTGATTCCTAAATCCAGTGGGCCACGGGGATGTTGATTCTCAAATCCACTAGGCCACGCGTATTTTAATTCTGAAATCCAGTTGGTCACAGGATTTTAATTCTGAAATCCACTGGGCCACGGGGATTTTAATTCTCAAATCCACTGGGCCATGGGGAAGTTACTTCTCAAATCCCCGGGGCAACAGGCATTTTAATTCTCAAATCCATTGGGCCATGGGGATTTTAGTTCTGAAATCCACTGGGCCACTGGGATTGTAATTCTCAAATCCACGGGGCCACCTTGATTTTGATTCTCAAATCCACTGGGCCACTGGGATTGTAATTCTCTAATCCACCGGGCCACGGGGATGTTGATTCCTAAATGCACTGGGCCACAGGGATTTTGATTCTCAAATCCAGTGGGCCACGGGGATGTTGATTGTCAAATCCACTTGGTCACAGGATTTTGATTTTTAAATCCACTGGTCCACAGGGATTTTAATTCTCAAATCCACTAGGCCACGGGGATTTTGAGTCTCAAATCCCCTGTGCCACCGGGATTTTAATTCTCAAATTCACTGGGCCACGGGGATGTTGATTGTCGAATCCACAGGGCCACACGATGTTGATTCTCAAATGCACGTGGCCACAGGATTTTAATTCTCAAATCCACTGGGCCAATGGGATGCTGATTCTCAAGTCCACGTGGCCACAGGATTTTACGTCTCCTATCCAGTGGGCCACGGGGATTTTATTGTGAAATCCTCGTGGCCACGGGGATTTTGAGTCTCAAATCCATGGGGCCATGGGGATTTTACTTCTCAAATCCACGGGGCCACGGACATTTTAATTCTCAAATCCAGTGGGCCACGAGGATGTTGATTCTCAAATCCCCTGGGCCATGAGGATTTGAATTCTCAAGTGCACTGTGCCATGGGGATTTCAATTCTCCAAGCTCACCGGGCCATGGGGATGTTGATTCCTAAATCCAGTGTGCCACGGGGATGTTGATTCTCAAATCCACTAGGCCACGCGTATTTTAATTCTGAAATCCAGTCGGTCAAAGGATTTTAATTCTGAAATCCACTGGGCCACGGGGATTTTAATTCTCAAATCCACTAGGACACGGGGATTTTACTTCTCAAATCCCCTGTGCCACCGGGATTTTAATTCTCAAATCCACTGGGCCACTGGGATGTTGATTCTCAAGTCCACGTGGCCACAGGACTTTACGTCTCCTATCCAGTGGGCCACGGGGATTTTATTG
Source organism: Platalea minor (assembly GCA_037975005.1). NCBI lineage: Eukaryota > Metazoa > Chordata > Aves > Pelecaniformes > Threskiornithidae > Platalea > Platalea minor. Next base: position 53,617 of record JBBPFK010000100.1, read on the forward strand.
TGAAATCCTCGTGGCCACAGGGATTTTGAGTCTCAAATCCATGGGGCCCTGGGGCATTTACTTCTCAAATCCAAGGGGCAACGGGCATTTTAATTCTCCAATCCACTTGGCCACGGGGATTTTGATTCTAAAACCCCCTGGGCCATGGGGATTTTAGTTCTCAAATCCAATGGGCCACAGGGATGTGGAGTCTGAAGTCCACGTGGCCACAGGATTTTACTTCTCAAATCCACTGGGCCTCGGGGATTTTGATTCTCAAATCCATGGGGCCATGGGGATTTTACTTCTCAAATCCACGGGGCCACGGACATTTTAATTCTCAAATCCAGTGGGCCACGAGGATGTTGATTCTCAAATCCCCTGGGCCATGGGGATTTGAATTCTCAAGTGCACTGTGCCATGGGGATTTCAATTCTCCAAGCTCACCGGGCCATGGGGATGTTGATTCCTAAATCCAGTGGGCCACGGGGATGTTGATTCTCAAATCCACTAGGCCACGCGTATTTTAATTCTGAAATCCAGTTGGTCACAGGATTTTAATTCTGAAATCCACTGGGCCACGGGGATTTTAATTCTCAAATCCACTGGGCCATGGGGAAGTTACTTCTCAAATCCCCGGGGCAACAGGCATTTTAATTCTCAAATCCATTGGGCCATGGGGATTTTAGTTCTGAAATCCACTGGGCCACTGGGATTGTAATTCTCAAATCCACGGGGCCACCTTGATTTTGATTCTCAAATCCACTGGGCCACTGGGATTGTAATTCTCTAATCCACCGGGCCACGGGGATGTTGATTCCTAAATGCACTGGGCCACAGGGATTTTGATTCTCAAATCCAGTGGGCCACGGGGATGTTGATTGTCAAATCCACTTGGTCACAGGATTTTGATTTTTAAATCCACTGGTCCACAGGGATTTTAATTCTCAAATCCACTAGGCCACGGGGATTTTGAGTCTCAAATCCCCTGTGCCACCGGGATTTTAATTCTCAAATTCACTGGGCCACGGGGATGTTGATTGTCGAATCCACAGGGCCACACGATGTTGATTCTCAAATGCACGTGGCCACAGGATTTTAATTCTCAAATCCACTGGGCCACTGGGATGCTGATTCTCAAGTCCACGTGGCCACAGGATTTTACGTCTCCTATCCAGTGGGCCACGGGGATTTTATTGTGAAATCCTCGTGGCCACGGGGATTTTGAGTCTCAAATCCATGGGGCCCTGGGGCATTTACTTCTCAAATCCAAGGGGCAACTGGCATTTTAATTCTCCAATCCACTTGGCCACGGGGATATTGATTCTAAAACCCCCTGGGCCATGGGGATTTTAGTTCTCAAATCCAATGGGCCACAGGGATGTGGAGTCTGAAGTCCACGTGGCCACAGGATTTTACTTCTCAAATCCACTGGGCCTCGGGGATTTTGATTCTCAAATCCATGGGGCCATGGGGATTTTACTTCTCAAATCCACGGGGCCACGGACATTTTAATTCTCAAATCCAGTGGGCCACGAGGATGTTGATTCTCAAATCCCCTGGGCCATGAGGATTTGAATTCTCAAGTGCACTGTGCCATGGGGATTTCAATTCTCCAAGCTCACCGGGCCATGGGGATGTTGATTCCTAAATCCAGTGGGCCACGGGGATGTTGATTCTCAAATCCACTAGGCCACGCGTATTTTAATTCTGAAATCCAGTCGGTCAAAGGATTTTAATTCTGAAATCCACTGGGCCACGGGGATTTTAATTCTCAAATCCACTAGGACACGGGGATTTTACTTCTCAAATCCCCTGTGCCACCGGGATTTTAATTCTCAAATCCACTGGGCCACTGGGATGTTGATTCTCAAGTCCACGTGGCCACAGGATTTTACGTCTCCTATCCAGTGGGCCACGGGGATTTTATTGTGAAATCCTCGTGGCCACGGGGATTTTGAGTCTCAAATCCATGGGGCCCTGGGGAATTTACTTCTCAAATCCAAGGGGCAACGGGCATTTTAATTCTCCAATCCACTTGGCCACGGGGATTTTGATTCTAAAACCCCCTGGGCCATGGGGATTTTAGTTCTCAAATCCAATGGGCCACAGGGATGTGGAGTCTGAAGTCCACGTGGCCACAGGATTTTACTTCTCAAATCCACTGGGCCTCGGGGATTTTGATTCTCAAATCCATGGGGCCATGGGGATTTTACTTCTCAAATCCACGGGGCCACGGACATTTTAATTCTCAAATCCAGTGGGCCACGAGGATGTTGATTCTCAAATCCCCTGGGCCATGAGGATTTGAATTCTCAAGTGCACTGTGCCATGGGGATTTCAATTCTCCAAGCTCACCGGGCCATGGGGATGTTGATTCCTAAATCCAGTGGGCCACGGGGATGTTGATTCTCAAATCCACTAGGCCACGCGTATTTTAATTCTGAAATCCAGTTGGTCACAGGATTTTAGTTCTGAAATCCACTGGGCCACGGGGATTTTAATTCTCAAATCCATTGGGCCATGGGGATTTCAGTTCTGAAATCCACTGGGCCACTGGGATTGTAATTCTCAAATCCACTGGGCCACGGGGATTTTGATTCTCAAATCCACTGGGCCATGGTGATTTTAATTCTTAAATCCCCTGGGCCACGGGGATGTTTATTCTCAAATCCGCTTGGTCACGGGGATTTTGATTCTCAAATCCATAGGGCCACCGGGATTTTAATTCTCAAATCTCCTGGGCCACGGGGGTTTTTATTCTCAAATCCACTTTGTCACAGGATTTTACTTTTCAAATCCACTTAGGCACAGGATTCTCATTCTCAAATCCATAGGGTTACGGGGATTTGGATTCTCAAATCCACTGGGCACAGGATTTTAATTCTCTCAATTCACTGGGACATGGGGATTTTGATTCTCAACTCTCCTTGGTCACAGGAATTTTAATTCTCAAATCCACTTGGTCACAGGATTTTAATTCTCAAATCCACTTAGCCAATATGATTTTGTTTCTCAGATTCAGCGGGCCACGAGGATTTCAATTCTCAAATGCACTGGGCCACGGGGATTTCAATTCTCAAGTCCACCGGGCCACGGGGATGTTGATTCCTAAATGCACTGGGCCACAGGGATTTTGATTCTCAAATCCACTAGGCCACGCGTATTTTTATTCTCAAATGTGGTCGGTCAAAGGATTTTAATTCTGAAATCCACTGGGCCACGGGGATGTTGATTCTCAAATCCAGTGGGCCACGGGGATGTTGATTGTCAAATCCACTTGGTCACAGGATTTTGATTTTTAAATCCACTGGTCCACAGGGATTTTAATTCTCAAATCCACTAGGCCACGGGGATTTTACTTCTCAAATCCCCTGTGCCACCGGGATTTTAATTCTCAAATTCACTGGGCCACGGGGATGTTGATTGTCGAATCCACAGGGCCACACGATGTTGATTCTCAAATGCACTGGGCCACAGGATTTTATTTCTCAAATCCACTGGGCCACTGGGATGTTGATTCTCAAGTCCACGTGGCCACAGGATTTTACGTCTCATATCCAGTGGGCCACGGGGATTTTGAGTCTCAAATCCATGGGGCCCTGGGGCATTTACTTCTCAAATCCAAGGGGCAACGGGCATTTTAATTCTCCAATCCACTTGGCCACGGGGATTTTGATTCTAAAACCCCCTGGGCCATGGGGATTTTAGTTCTCAAATCCAATGGGCCACAGGGATGTGGAGTCTGAAGTCCACGTGGCCACAGGATTTTACTTCTCAAATCCACTGGGCCTCGGGGATTTTGATTCTCAAATCCATGGGGCCATGGGGATTTTACTTCTCAAATCCACGGGGCAACGGGCATTTTAATTCTCAAATCCAGTGGGCCACGAGGATGTTGATTCTCAAATCCCCTGGGCCATGGATGTTGATTCTCAAATCCACTAGGCCACGCGTATTTTAATTCTGAAATCCAGTTGGTCACAGGATTTTAGTTCTGAAATCCACTGGGCCACGGGGATTTTAATTCTGAAATCCACTGGGCCACGGGGATGTTTATTCTCAAATCCGCTTGGTCACGGGGATTTTGATTCTCAAATCCATAGGGCCACCGGGATTTTAATTCTCAAATCTCCTGGGCCACGGGGGTTTTGATTCTCAAATCCACTTTGTCACAGGATTTTACTTTTCAAATCCACTTAGGCACAGGATTCTCATTCTCAAATCCATAGGGTTACGGGGATTTGGATTCTCAAATGCACTGGGCACAGGATTTTAATTCTCTCAATTCACTGGGACATGGGGATTTTGATTCTCAACTCTCCTTGGTCACAGGAATTTTAATTCTCAAATCCACTTGGTCACAGGATTTTAATTCTCAAATCCACTTAGCCAATATGATTTTGTTTCTCAGATTCAGCGGGCCACGAGGATTTCAATTCTCAAATGCACTGGGCCACGGGGATTTCAATTCTCAAGTCCACCGGGCCACGGGGATGTTGATTCCTAAATGCACTGGGCCACAGGGATTTTGATTCTCAAATCCACTAGGCCACGCGTATTTTTATTCTCAAATGTGGTCGGTCAAAGGATTTTAATTCTGAAATCCACTGGGCCACGGGGATGTTGATTCTCAAATCCAGTGGGCCACGGGGATGTTGATTGTCAAATCCACTTGGTCACAGGATTTTGATTTTTAAATCCACTGGTCCACAGGGATTTTAATTCTCAAATCCACTAGGCCACGGGGATTTTGAGTCTCAAATCCCCTGTGCCACCGGGATTTTAATTCTCAAATTCACTGGGCCACGGGGATGTTGATTGTCGAATCCACAGGGCCACACGATGTTGATTCTCAAATGCACTGGGCCACAGGATTTTATTTCTCAAATCCACTGGGCCACTGGCATGTTGATTCTCAAGTCCACGTGGCCACAGGATTTTACGTCTCCTATCCAGTGGGCCACGGGGATTTTATTGTGAAATCCTCGTGGCCACGGGGATTTTGAGTCTCAAATCCATGGGGCCCTGGGGCATTTACTTCTCAAATCCAAGGGGCAACTGGCATTTTAATTCTCCAATCCACTTGGCCACGGGGATATTGATTCTAAAACCCCCTGGGCCATGGGGATTTTAGTTCTCAAATCCAATGGGCCACAGGGATGTGGAGTCTGAAGTCCACGTGGCCACAGGATTTTACTTCTCAAATCCACTGGGCCTCGGGGATTTTGATTCTCAAATCCATGGGGCCATGGGGATTTTACTTCTCAAATCCACGGGGCCACGGACATTTTAATTCTCAAATCCAGTGGGCCACGAGGATGTTGATTCTCAAATCCCCTGGGCCATGAGGATTTGAATTCTCAAGTGCACTGTGCCATGGGGATTTCAATTCTCCAAGCTCACCGGGCCATGGGGATGTTGATTCCTAAATCCAGTGGGCCACGGGGATGTTGATTCTCAAATCCACTAGGCCACGCGTATTTTAATTCTGAAATCCAGTCGGTCAAAGGATTTTAATTCTGAAATCCACTGGGCCACGGGGATTTTAATTCTCAAATCCACTAGGACACGGGGATTTTACTTCTCAAATCCCCTGTGCCACCGGGATTTTAATTCTCAAATCCACTGGGCCACTGGGATGTTGATTCTCAAGTCCACGTGGCCACAGGATTTTACGTCTCCTATCCAGTGGGCCACGGGGATTTTATTGTGAAATCCTCGTGGCCACGGGGATTTTGAGTCTCAAATCCATGGGGCCCTGGGGAATTTACTTCTCAAATCCAAGGGGCAACGGGCATTTTAATTCTCCAATCCACTTGGCCACGGGGATTTTGATTCTAAAACCCCCTGGGCCATGGGGATTTTAGTTCTCAAATCCAATGGGCCACAGGGATGTGGAGTCTGAAGTCCACGTGGCCACAGGATTTTACTTCTCAAATCCACTGGGCCTCGGGGATTTTGATTCTCAAATCCATGGGGCCATGGGGATTTTACTTCTCAAATCCACGGGGCCACGGACATTTTAATTCTCAAATCCAGTGGGCCACGAGGATGTTGATTCTCAAATCCCCTGGGCCATGAGGATTTGAATTCTCAAGTGCACTGTGCCATGGGGATTTCAATTCTCCAAGCTCACCGGGCCATGGGGATGTTGATTCCTAAATCCAGTGGGCCACGGGGATGTTGATTCTCAAATCCACTAGGCCACGCGTATTTTAATTCTGAAATCCAGTTGGTCACAGGATTTTAGTTCTGAAATCCACTGGGCCACGGGGATTTTAATTCTCAAATCCATTGGGCCATGGGGATTTCAGTTCTGAAATCCACTGGGCCACTGGGATTGTAATTCTCAAATCCACTGGGCCACGGGGATTTTGATTCTCAAATCCACTGGGCCATGGTGATTTTAATTCTTAAATCCCCTGGGCCACGGGGATGTTTATTCTCAAATCCGCTTGGTCACGGGGATTTTGATTCTCAAATCCATAGGGCCACCGGGATTTTAATTCTCAAATCTCCTGGGCCACGGGGGTTTTTATTCTCAAATCCACTTTGTCACAGGATTTTACTTTTCAAATCCACTTAGGCACAGGATTCTCATTCTCAAATCCATAGGGTTACGGGGATTTGGATTCTCAAATCCACTGGGCACAGGATTTTAATTCTCTCAATTCACTGGGACATGGGGATTTTGATTCTCAACTCTCCTTGGTCACAGGAATTTTAATTCTCAAATCCACTTGGTCACAGGATTTTAATTCTCAAATCCACTTAGCCAATATGATTTTGTTTCTCAGATTCAGCGGGCCACGAGGATTTCAATTCTCAAATGCACTGGGCCACGGGGATTTCAATTCTCAAGTCCACCGGGCCACGGGGATGTTGATTCCTAAATGCACTGGGCCACAGGGATTTTGATTCTCAAATCCACTAGGCCACGCGTATTTTTATTCTCAAATGTGGTCGGTCAAAGGATTTTAATTCTGAAATCCACTGGGCCACGGGGATGTTGATTCTCAAATCCAGTGGGCCACGGGGATGTTGATTGTCAAATCCACTTGGTCACAGGATTTTGATTTTTAAATCCACTGGTCCACAGGGATTTTAATTCTCAAATCCACTAGGCCACGGGGATTTTACTTCTCAAATCCCCTGTGCCACCGGGATTTTAATTCTCAAATTCACTGGGCCACGGGGATGTTGATTGTCGAATCCACAGGGCCACACGATGTTGATTCTCAAATGCACTGGGCCACAGGATTTTATTTCTCAAATCCACTGGGCCACTGGGATGTTGATTCTCAAGTCCACGTGGCCACAGGATTTTACGTCTCATATCCAGTGGGCCACGGGGATTTTGAGTCTCAAATCCATGGGGCCCTGGGGCATTTACTTCTCAAATCCAAGGGGCAACGGGCATTTTAATTCTCCAATCCACTTGGCCACGGGGATTTTGATTCTAAAACCCCCTGGGCCATGGGGATTTTAGTTCTCAAATCCAATGGGCCACAGGGATGTGGAGTCTGAAGTCCACGTGGCCACAGGATTTTACTTCTCAAATCCACTGGGCCTCGGGGATTTTGATTCTCAAATCCATGGGGCCATGGGGATTTTACTTCTCAAATCCACGGGGCAACGGGCATTTTAATTCTCAAATCCAGTGGGCCACGAGGATGTTGATTCTCAAATCCCCTGGGCCATGGATGTTGATTCTCAAATCCACTAGGCCACGCGTATTTTAATTCTGAAATCCAGTTGGTCACAGGATTTTAGTTCTGAAATCCACTGGGCCACGGGGATTTTAATTCTGAAATCCACTGGGCCACGGGGATGTTTATTCTCAAATCCGCTTGGTCACGGGGATTTTGATTCTCAAATCCATAGGGCCACCGGGATTTTAATTCTCAAATCTCCTGGGCCACGGGGGTTTTGATTCTCAAATCCACTTTGTCACAGGATTTTACTTTTCAAATCCACTTAGGCACAGGATTCTCATTCTCAAATCCATAGGGTTACGGGGATTTGGATTCTCAAATGCACTGGGCACAGGATTTTAATTCTCTCAATTCACTGGGACATGGGGATTTTGATTCTCAACTCTCCTTGGTCACAGGAATTTTAATTCTCAAATCCACTTGGTCACAGGATTTTAATTCTCAAATCCACTTAGCCAATATGATTTTGTTTCTCAGATTCAGCGGGCCACGAGGATTTCAATTCTCAAATGCACTGGGCCACGGGGATTTCAATTCTCAAGTCCACCGGGCCACGGGGATGTTGATTCCTAAATGCACTGGGCCACAGGGATTTTGATTCTCAAATCCACTAGGCCACGCGTATTTTTATTCTCAAATGTGGTCGGTCAAAGGATTTTAATTCTGAAATCCACTGGGCCACGGGGATGTTGATTCTCAAATCCAGTGGGCCACGGGGATGTTGATTGTCAAATCCACTTGGTCACAGGATTTTGATTTTTAAATCCACTGGTCCACAGGGATTTTAATTCTCAAATCCACTAGGCCACGGGGATTTTACTTCTCAAATCCCCTGTGCCACCGGGATTTTAATTCTCAAATTCACTGGGCCACGGGGATGTTGATTGTCGAATCCACAGGGCCACACGATGTTGATTCTCAAATGCACTGGGCCACAGGATTTTATTTCTCAAATCCACTGGGCCACTGGGATGCTGATTCTCAAGTCCACGTGGCCACAGGATTTTACGTCTCCTATCCAGTGGGCCACAGGGATTTTATTGTGAAATCCTCGTGGCCACAGGGATTTTGAGTCTCAAATCCATGGGGCCCTGGGGCATTTACTTCTCAAATCCAAGGGGCAACGGGCATTTTAATTCTCCAATCCACTTGGCCACGGGGATTTTGATTCTAAAACCCCCTGGGCCATGGGGATTTTAGTTCTCAAATCCAATGGGCCACGGGGATGTGGAGTCTGAAGTCCACGTGGCCACAGGATTTTACTTCTCAAACCCCCTTGGCCTCGGGGATTTTGATGCTCAAATCCATGGGGCCATGGGGATTTTACTTCTCAAATCCACGGGGCCACGGACATTTTAATTCTCAAATCCAGTGGGCCACGAGGATGTTGATTCTCAAATCCCCTGGGCCATGGGGATTTGAATTCTCAAGTGCACTGTGCCATGGGGATTTCAATTCTCCAAGCTCACCGGGCCATGGGGATGTTGATTCCTAAATCCAGTGGGCCACGGGGATGTTGATTCTCAAATCCACTAGGCCACGCGTATTTTAATTCTGAAATCCAGTTGGTCACAGGATTTTAATTCTGAAATCCACTGGGCCACGGGGATTTTAATTCTCAAATCCACTGGGCCATGGGGAAGTTACTTCTCAAATCCCCGGGGCAACAGGCGTTTTAATTCTCAAATCCATTGGGCCATGGGGATTTTAGTTCTGAAATCCACTGGGCCACTGGGATTGTAATTCTCAAATCCACTGGGCCACCTTGATTTTGATTCTCAAATCCACTGGGCCTCGGGGATGTTGATTCTGAAATCCACTGGGTCAAGGGGATTTTACTTCTCAAATCCCATGAGGCATGGGGATTTTACTTCTCAAATGCTCTGGGCTACGGAGATATTTATTCTCAAATCCACTGGGCACGGGAATTTTTATTCTCAAATCCACTGGGCCATGGTGATTTTAATTCTTAAATCCCCTGGGCCACGGGGATGTTTATTCTCAAATCCGCTTGGTCACGGGGATTTTGATTCTCAAATCCATAGGGCCACCGGGATTTTAATTCTCAAATCTCCTGGGCCACGGGGGTTTTGATTCTCAAATCCACTTTGTCACAGGATTTTACTTTTCAAAGCCACTTAGGCACAGGATTCTCATTCTCAAATCCATAGGCTTACGGGGATTTGGATTCTCAAATCCACTGGGCACAGGATTTTAATTCTCTCAATTCACTGGGACATGGGGATTTTGATTCTCAACTCTCCTTGGTCACAGGAATTTTAATTCTCAAATCCACTTGGTCACAGGATTTTAATTCTCAAATCCACTTAGCCAATATGATTTTGTTTCTCAGATTCAGCGGGCCACGAGGATTTCAATTCTCAAATGCACTGGGCCATGGGGATTTCAATTCTCAAGTCCACCGGGCCACGGGGATGTTGATTCCTAAATGCACTGGGCCACAGGGATTTTGATTCTCAAATCCACTAGGCCACGCGTATTTTTATTCTCAAATGTGGTCGGTCAAAGGATTTTAATTCTGAAATCCACTGGGCCACGGGGATGTTGATTCTCAAATCCAGTGGGCCACGGGGATGTTGATTGTCAAATCCACTCGGTCACAGGATTTTGATTTTTAAATCCACTGGTCCACAGGGATTTTAATTCTCAAATCCACTAGGCCACGGGGATTTTACTTCTCAAATCCCCTGTGCCACCGGGATTTTAATTCTCAAATTCACTGGGCCACGGGGATGTTGATTGTCGAATCCACAGGGCCACACGATGTTGATTCTCAAATGCACTGGGCCACAGGATTTTGATTTTTAAATCCACTGGTCCACAGGGATTTTAATTCTCAAATCCACTAGGCCACGGGGATGTTGATTGTCGAATCCACAGGGCCACACGATGTTGATTCTCAAATGCACTGGGCCACAGGATTTTATTTCTCAAATCCACTGGGCCACTGGGATGTTGATTCTCAAGTCCACGTGGCCACAGGACTTTACGTCTCCTATCCAGTGGGCCACGGGGATTTTTTTGTGAAATCCTCGTGGCCACGGGGATTTTGAGTCTCAAATCCATGGGGCCCTGGGGCATTTACTTCTCAAATCCAAGGGGCAACGGGCATTTTAATTCTCCAATCCACTTGGCCACGGGGATTTTGATTCTAAAACCCCCTGGGCCATGGGGATTTTAGTTCTCAAATCCAATGGGCCACAGGGATGTGGAGTCTGAAGTCCACGTGGCCACAGGATTTTACTTCTCAAATCCACTGGGCCTCGGGGATTTTGATTCTCAAATCCATGGGGCCATGGGGATTTTACTTCTCAAATCCACGGGGCAACGGGCATTTTAATTCTCAAATCCAGTGGGCCACGAGGATGTTGATTCTCAAATCCCCTGGGCCATGGGGATTTGAATTCTCAAATGCACTGTGCCATGGGGATTTCAATTCTCCAAGCTCACCGGGCCATGGGGATGTTGATTCCTAAATCCAGTGGGCCACGGGGATGTTGATTCTCAAATCCACTAGGCCACGCGTATTTTAATTCTGAAATCCAGTTGGTCACAGGATTTTAGTTCTGAAATCCACTGGGCCACGGGGATTTTAATTCTGAAATCCACTGGGCCACGGGGATGTTTATTCTCAAATCCGCTTGGTCACGGGGATTTTGATTCTCAAATCCATAGGGCCACCGGGATTTTAATTCTCAAATCTCCTGGGCCACGGGGGTTTTGATTCTCAAATCCACTTTGTCACAGGATTTTACTTTTCAAATCCACTTAGGCACAGGATTCTCATTCTCAAATCCATAGGGTTACGGGGATTTGGATTCTCAAATGCACTGGGCACAGGATTTTAATTCTCTCAATTCACTGGGACATGGGGATTTTGATTCTCAACTCTCCTTGGTCACAGGAATTTTAATTCTCAAATCCACTTGGTCACAGGATTTTAATTCTCAAATCCACTTAGCCAATATGATTTTGTTTCTCAGATTCAGCGGGCCACGAGGATTTCAATTCTCAAATGCACTGGGCCACGGGGATTTCAATTCTCAAGTCCACCGGGCCACGGGGATGTTGATTCCTAAATGCACTGGGCCACAGGGATTTTGATTCTCAAATCCACTAGGCCACGCGTATTTTTATTCTCAAATGTGGTCGGTCAAAGGATTTTAATTCTGAAATCCACTGGGCCACGGGGATGTTGATTCTCAAATCCAGTGGGCCACGGGGATGTTGATTGTCAAATCCACTTGGTCACAGGATTTTGATTTTTAAATCCACTGGTCCACAGGGATTTTAATTCTCAAATCCACTAGGCCACGGGGATTTTACTTCTCAAATCCCCTGTGCCACCGGGATTTTAATTCTCAAATTCACTGGGCCACGGGGATGTTGATTGTCGAATCCACAGGGCCACACGATGTTGATTCTCAAATGCACTGGGCCACAGGATTTTATTTCTCAAATCCACTGGGCCACTGGGATGCTGATTCTCAAGTCCACGTGGCCACAGGATTTTACGTCTCCTATCCAGTGGGCCACAGGGATTTTATTGTGAAATCCTCGTGGCCACAGGGATTTTGAGTCTCAAATCCATGGGGCCCTGGGGCATTTACTTCTCAAATCCAAGGGGCAACGGGCATTTTAATTCTCCAATCCACTTGGCCACGGGGATTTTGATTCTAAAACCCCCTGGGCCATGGGGATTTTAGTTCTCAAATCCAATGGGCCACGGGGATGTGGAGTCTGAAGTCCACGTGGCCACAGGATTTTACTTCTCAAACCCCCTTGGCCTCGGGGATTTTGATGCTCAAATCCATGGGGCCATGGGGATTTTACTTCTCAAATCCACGGGGCCACGGACATTTTAATTCTCAAATCCAGTGGGCCACGAGGATGTTGATTCTCAAATCCCCTGGGCCATGGGGATTTGAATTCTCAAATGCACTGTGCCATGGGGATTTCAATTCTCCAAGCTCACCGGGCCATGGGGATGTTGATTCCTAAATCCAGTGGGCCACGGGGATGTTGATTCTCAAATCCACTAGGCCACGCGTATTTTAATTCTGAAATCCAGTTGGTCACAGGATTTTAATTCTGAAATCCACTGGGCCACGGGGATTTTAATTCTCAAATCCACTGGGCCATGGGGAAGTTACTTCTCAAATCCCCGGGGCAACAGGCGTTTTAATTCTCAAATCCATTGGGCCATGGGGATTTTAGTTCTGAAATCCACTGGGCCACTGGGATTGTAATTCTCAAATCCACTGGGCCACCTTGATTTTGATTCTCAAATCCACTGGGCCTCGGGGATGTTGATTCTGAAATCCACTGGGTCAAGGGGATTTTACTTCTCAAATCCCATGAGGCATGGGGATTTTACTTCTCAAATGCTCTGGGCTACGGAGATATTTATTCTCAAATCCACTGGGCACGGGAATTTTTATTCTCAAATCCACTGGGCCATGGTGATTTTAATTCTTAAATCCCCTGGGCCACGGGGATGTTTATTCTCAAATCCGCTTGGTCACGGGGATTTTGATTCTCAAATCCATAGGGCCACCGGGATTTTAATTCTCAAATCTCCTGGGCCACGGGGGTTTTGATTCTCAAATCCACTTTGTCACAGGATTTTACTTTTCAAAGCCACTTAGGCACAGGATTCTCATTCTCAAATCCATAGGCTTACGGGGATTTGGATTCTCAAATCCACTGGGCACAGGATTTTAATTCTCTCAATTCACTGGGACATGGGGATTTTGATTCTCAACTCTCCTTGGTCACAGGAATTTTAATTCTCAAATCCACTTGGTCACAGGATTTTAATTCTCAAATCCACTTAGCCAATATGATTTTGTTTCTCAGATTCAGCGGGCCACGAGGATTTCAATTCTCAAATGCACTGGGCCATGGGGATTTCAATTCTCAAGTCCACCGGGCCACGGGGATGTTGATTCCTAAATGCACTGGGCCATAGGGATTTTGATTCTCAAATCCACTAGGCCACGCGTATTTTTATTCTCAAATGTGGTCGGTCAAAGGATTTTAATTCTGAAATCCACTGGGCCACGGGGATGTTGATTCTCAAATCCAGTGGGCCACGGGGATGTTGATTGTCAAATCCACTCGGTCACAGGATTTTGATTTTTAAATCCACTGGTCCACAGGGATTTTAATTCTCAAATCCACTAGGCCACGGGGATTTTGAGTCTCAAATCCCCTGTGCCACCGGGATTTTAATTCTCAAATTCACTGGGCCACGGGGATGTTGATTGTCGAATCCACAGGGCCACACGATGTTGATTCTCAAATGCACTGGGCCACAGGATTTTATTTCTCAAATCCACTGGGCCACTGGGATGTTGATTCTCAAGTCCACGTGGCCACAGGATTTTACGTCTCCTATCCAGTGGGCCACGGGGATTTTATTGTGAAATCCTCGTGGCCACGGGGATTTTGAGTCTCAAATCCATGGGGCCCTGGGGCATTTACTTCTCAAATCCAAGGGGCAACGGGCATTTTAATTCTCCAATCCACTTGGCCACGGGGATTTTGATTCTAAAACCCCCTGGGCCATGGGGATTTTAGTTCTCAAATCCAATGGGCCACAGGGATGTGGAGTCTGAAGTCCACGTGGCCACAGGATTTTACTTCTCAAATCCACTGGGCCTCGGGGATTTTGATTCTCAAATCCATGGGGCCATGGGGATTTTACTTCTCAAATCCACGGGGCCACGGACATTTTAATTCTCAAATCCAGTGGGCCACGAGGATGTTGATTCTCAAATCCCCTGGGCCATGAGGATTTGAATTCTCAAGTGCACTGTGCCATGGGGATTTCAATTCTCCAAGCTCACCGGGCCATGGGGATGTTGATTCCTAAATCCAGTGGGCCACGGGGATGTTGATTCTCAAATCCACCAGGCCACGCGTATTTTAATTCTGAAATCCAGTCGGTCAAAGGATTTTAATTCTGAAATCCACTGGGCCACGGGGATTTTAATTCTCAAATCCACTGGGCCATGGGGAAGTTACTTCTCAAATCCCCGGGGCAACAGGCATTTTAATTCTCAAATCCATTGGGCCATGGGGATTTCAGTTCTGAAATCCACTGGGCCACTGGGATTGTAATTCTCAAATCCACTGGGCCACGGGGATTTTGATTCTCAAATCCACTGGGCCTCGGGGATGTTGATTCTGAAATCCACTGGGTCAAGGGGATTTTACTTCTCAAATCCCATGAGGCATGGGGATTTTACTTCTCAAATGCTCTGGGCTACGGAGATATTTATTCTCAAATCCACTGGGCACGGGAATTTTTATTCTCAAATCCACTGGGCCATGGTGATTTTAATTCTTAAATCCCCTGGGCCACGGGGATGTTTATTCTCAAATCCGCTTGGTCACGGGGATTTTGATTCTCAAATCCACTAGGCCACGCATATTTTTATTCTCAAATGTGGTCGGTCAAAGGATTTTAATTCTGAAATCCACTGGGCCACGGGGATGTTGATTCTCAAATCCACTAGGCCACGGGGATGTTGATTGTCAAATCCACTTGGTCACAGGATTTTGATTTTTAAATCCACTGGTCCACGGGGATTTTAATTCTCAAATCCACTAGGCCACGGGGATTTTGAGTCTCAAATCCCCTGTGCCACCGGGATTTTAATTCTCAAATTCACTGGGCCACGGGGATGTTGATTGTCGAATCCACAGGGCCACACGATGTTGATTCTCAAATGCACTGGGCCACAGGATTTTATTTCTCAAATCCACTGGGCCACTGGGATGTTGATTCTCAAGTCCACGTGGCCACAGGATTTTACGTCTCATATCCAGTGGGCCACGGGGATTTTGAGTCTCAAATCCATGGAGCCATGGGGCATTTACTTCTCAAATCCAAGGGGCAACGGACATTTTAATTCTCAAATCCAGTGGGCCACGAGGATGTTGATTCTCAAATCCCCTGGGCCATGGGGATTTGAATTCTCAAGTGCACTGTGCCATGGGGATTTCAATTCTCCAAGCTCACCGGGCCATGGGGATGTTGATTCCTAAATCCAGTGGGCCACGGGGATGTTGATTCTCAAATCCACTAGGCCACGCGTATTTTAATTCTGAAATCCAGTTGGTCACAGGATTTTAATTCTGAAATCCACTGGGCCACGGGGATGTTTATTCTCAAATCCGCTTGGTCACGGGGATTTTGATTCTCAAATCCATAGGGCCACCGGGATTTTAATTCTCAAATCTCCTGGGCCACGGGGGTTTTGATTCTCAAATCCACTTTGTCACAGGATTTTACTTTTCAAATCCACTTCGGCACAGGATTCTCATTCTCAAATCCATAGGGTTACGGGGATTTGGATTCTCAAATTCACTGGGCACAGGATTTTAATTCTCTCAATTCACTGGGACATGGGGATTTTGATTCTCAACTCTCCTTGGTCACAGGAATTTTAATTCTCAAATCCACTTGGTCACAGGATTTTAATTCTCAAATCCACTTAGCCAATATGATTTTGTTTCTCAGATTCAGCGGGCCACGAGGATTTCAATTCTCAAATGCACTGGGCCACGGGGATTTCAATTCTCAAGTCCACCGGGCCACGGGGATGTTGATTCCTAAATGCACTGGGCCACAGGGATTTTGATTCTCAAATCCACTAGGCCACGCGTATTTTTATTCTCAAATGTGGTCGGTCAAAGGATTTTAATTCTGAAATCCACTGGGCCACGGGGATGTTGATTCTCAAATCCAGTGGGCCACGGGGATGTTGATTGTCAAATCCACTTGGTCACAGGATTTTGATTTTTAAATCCACTGGTCCACAGGGATTTTAATTCTCAAATCCACTAGGCCACGGGGATTTTGAGTCTCAAATCCCCTGTGCCACCGGGATTTTAATTCTCAAATTCACTGGGCCACGGGGATGTTGATTGTCGAATCCACAGGGCCACACGATGTTGATTCTCAAATGCACTGGGCCACAGGATTTTATTTCTCAAATCCACTGGGCCACTGGGATGTTGATTCTCAAGTCCACGTGGCCACAGGATTTTACGTCTCCTATCCAGTGGGCCACGGGGATTTTATTGTGAAATCCTCGTGGCCACGGGGATTTTGAGTCTCAAATCCATGGGGCCCTGGGGCATTTACTTCTCAAATCCAAGGGGCAACGGGCATTTTAATTCTCCAATCCACTTGGCCACGGGGATTTTGATTCTAAAACCCCCTGGGCCATGGGGATTTTAGTTCTCAAATCCAATGGGCCACAGGGATGTGGAGTCTGAAGTCCACGTGGCCACAGGATTTTACTTCTCAAATCCACTGGGCCTCGGGGATTTTGATTCTCAAATCCATGGGGCCATGGGGATTTTACTTCTCAAATCCACGGGGCCACGGACATTTTAATTCTCAAATCCAGTGGGCCACGAGGATGTTGATTCTCAAATCCCCTGGGCCATGAGGATTTGAATTCTCAAGTGCACTGTGCCATGGGGATTTCAATTCTGCAAGCTCACCGGGCCAGGGGGATGTTGATTCCTAAATCCAGTGGGCCACGGGGATGTTGATTCTCAAATCCACTAGGCCACGCGTATTTTAATTCTGAAATCCAGTCGGTCAAAGGATTTTAATTCTGAAATCCACTGGGCCACGGGGATTTTAATTCTCAAATCCACTGGGCCATGGGGAAGTTACTTCTCAAATCCCCGGGGCAACAGGCATTTTAATTCTCAAATCCATTGGGCCATGGGGATTTCAGTTCTGAAATCCACTGGGCCACTGGGATTGTAATTCTCAAATCCACTGGGCCACCTTGATTTTGATTCTCAAATCCACTGGGCCTCGGGGATGTTGATTCTGAAATCCACTGGGTCAAGGGGATTTTACTTCTCAAATCCCATGAGGCATGGGGATTTTACTTCTCAAATGCTCTGGGCTACGGAGATATTTATTCTCAAATCCACTGGGCACGGGAATTTTTATTCTCAAATCCACTGGGCCATGGTGATTTTAATTCTTAAATCCCCTGGGCCACGGGGATGTTTATTCTCAAATCCGCTTGGTCACGGGGATTTTGATTCTCAAATCCACTAGGCCACGCATATTTTTATTCTCAAATGTGGTCGGTCAAAGGATTTTAATTCTGAAATCCACTGGGCCACGGGGATGTTGATTCTCAAATCCACTAGGCCACGCATATTTTTATTCTCAAATGTGGTCGGTCAAAGGATTTTAATTCTGAAATCCACTGGGCCACAGGGATGTTGATTGTCAAATCCACTTGGTCACAGGATTTTGATTTTTAAATCCACTGGTCCACGGGGATTTTAATTCTCAAATCCACTAGGCCACGGGGATTTTGAGTCTCAAATCCCCTGTGCCACCGGGATTTTAATTCTCAAATTCACTGGGCCACGGGGATGTTGATTGTCGAATCCACAGGGCCACACGATGTTGATTCTCAAATGCACTGGGCCACAGGATTTTATTTCTCAAATCCACTGGGCCACTGGGATGTTGATTCTCAAGTCCACGTGGCCACAGGATTTTACGTCTCATATCCAGTGGGCCACGGGGATTTTGAGTCTCAAATCCATGGGGCCCTGGGGCATTTACTTCTCAAATCCAAGGGGCAACGGGCATTTTAATTCTCAAATCCAGTGGGCCACGAGGATGTTGATTCTCAAATCCCCTGGGCCATGAGGATTTGAATTCTCAAGTGCACTGTGCCATGGGGATTTCAATTCTCCAAGCTCACCGGGCCATGGGGATGTTGATTCCTAAATCCAGTGGGCCACGGGGATGTTGATTCTCAAATCCACTAGGCCACGCGTATTTTAATTCTGAAATCCAGTTGGTCACAGGATTTTAATTCTGAAATCCACTGGGCCACGGGGATGTTTATTCTCAAATCCGCTTGGTCACGGGGATTTTGATTCTCAAATCCATAGGGCCACCGGGATTTTAATTCTCAAATCTCCTGGGCCACGGGGGTTTTGATTCTCAAATCCACTTTGTCACAGGATTTTACTTTTCAAATCCACTTAGGCACAGGATTCTCATTCTCAAATCCATAGGGTTACGGGGATTTGGATTCTCAAATCCACTGGGCACAGGATTTTAATTCTCTCAATTCACTGGGACATGGGGATTTTGATTCTCAACTCTCCTTGGTCACAGGAATTTTAATTCTCAAATCCACTTGGTCACAGGATTTTAATTCTCAAATCCACTTAGCCAATATGATTTTGTTTCTCAGATTCAGCGGGCCACGAGGATTTCAATTCTCAAATGCACTGGGCCACGGGGATTTCAATTCTCAAGTCCACCGGGCCACGGGGATGTTGATTCCTAAATGCACTGGGCCACAGGGATTTTGATTCTCAAATCCACTAGGCCACGCGTATTTTTATTCTCAAATGTGGTCGGTCAAAGGATTTTAATTCTGAAATCCACTGGGCCACGGGGATGTTGATTCTCAAATCCAGTGGGCCACGGGGATGTTGATTGTCAAATCCACTCGGTCACAGGATTTTGATTTTTAAATCCACTGGTCCACAGGGATTTTAATTCTCAAATCCACTAGGCCACGGGGATTTTGAGTCTCAAATCCCCTGTGCCACCGGGATTTTAATTCTCAAATTCACTGGGCCACGGGGATGTTGATTGTCGAATCCACAGGGCCACACGATGTTGATTCTCAAATGCACGTGGCCACAGGATTTTAATTCTCAAATCCACTGGGCCACTGGGATGCTGATTCTCAAGTCCACGTGGCCACAGGATTTTACGTCTCCTATCCAGTGGGCCACGGGGATTTTATTGTGAAATCCTCGTGGCCACGGGGATTTTGAGTCTCAAATCCATGGGGCCCTGGGGCATTTACTTCTCAAATCCAAGGGGCAACTGGCATTTTAATTCTCCAATCCACTTGGCCACGGGGATTTTGATTCTAAAACCCCCTGGGCCATGGGGATTTTAGTTCTCAAATCCAATGGGCCACAGGGATGTGGAGTCTGAAGTCCACGTGGCCACAGGATTTTACTTCTCAAATCCACTGGGCCTCGGGGATTTTGATTCTCAAATCCATGGGGCCATGGGGATTTTACTTCTCAAATCCACGGGGCCACGGACATTTTAATTCTCAAATCCAGTGGGCCACGAGGATGTTGATTCTCAAATCCCCTGGGCCATGAGGATTTGAATTCTCAAGTGCACTGTGCCATGGGGATTTCAATTCTCCAAGCTCACCGGGCCATGGGGATGTTGATTCCTAAATCCAGTGGGCCACGGGGATGTTGATTCTCAAATCCACTAGGCCACGCGTATTTTAATTCTGAAATCCAGTTGGTCACAGGATTTTAATTCTGAAATCCACTGGGCCACGGGGATTTTAATTCTCAAATCCACTGGGCCATGGGGAAGTTACTTCTCAAATCCCCGGGGCAACAGGCATTTTAATTCTCAAATCCATTGGGCCATGGGGATTTTAGTTCTGAAATCCACTGGGCCACTGGGATTGTAATTCTCAAATCCACGGGGCCACCTTGATTTTGATTCTCAAATCCACTGGGCCACTGGGATTGTAATTCTCAAATCCACTGGGCCTCGGGGATGTTGATTCTGAAATCCACTGGGTCAAGGGGATTTTACTTCTCAAATCCCATGAGGCAAGGGGATTTTACTTCTCAAATGCTCTGGGCTACAGAGATATTTATTCTCAAATCCACTGGGCACGGGAATTTTTATTCTCAAATCCACTGGGCCATGGTGATTTTAATTCTTAAATCCCCTGGGCCACGGGGATGTTTATTCTCAAATCCGCTTGGTCACGGGGATTTTGATTCTCAAATCCATAGGGCCACCGGGATTTTAATTCTCAAATCTCCTGGGCCACGGGGGTTTTGATTCTCAAATCCACTTTGTCACAGGATTTTACTTTTCAAATCCACTTAGGCACAGGATTCTCATTCTCAAATCCATAGGGTTACGGGGATTTGGATTCTCAAATGCACTGGGCACAGGATTTTAATTCTCTCAATTCACTGGGACATGGGGATTTTGATTCTCAACTCTCCTTGGTCACAGGAATTTTAATTCTCAAATCCACTTGGTCACAGGATTTTAATTCTCAAATCCACTTAGCCAATATGATTTTGTTTCTCAGATTCAGCGGGCCACGAGGATTTCAATTCTCAAATGCACTGGGCCACGGGGATTTCAATTCTCAAGTCCACCGGGCCACGGGGATGTTGATTCCTAAATGCACTGGGCCATAGGGATTTTGATTCTCAAATCCACTAGGCCACGCGTATTTTTATTCTCAAATGTGGTCGGTCAAAGGATTTTAATTCTGAAATCCACTGGGCCACGGGGATGTTGATTCTCAAATCCAGTGGGCCACGGGGATGTTGATTGTCAAATCCACTTGGTCACAGGATTTTGATTTTTAAATCCACTGGTCCACAGGGATTTTAATTCTCAAATCCACTAGGCCACGGGGATTTTGAGTCTCAAATCCCCTGTGCCACCGGGATTTTAATTCTCAAATTCACTGGGCCACGGGGATGTTGATTGTCGAATCCACAGGGCCACACGATGTTGATTCTCAAATGCACTGGGCCACAGGATTTTATTTCTCAAATCCACTGGGCCACTGGGATGTTGATTCTCAAGTCCACGTGGCCACAGGATTTTACGTCTCCTATCCAGTGGGCCACGGGGATTTTATTGTGAAATCCTCGTGGCCACGGGGATTTTGAGTCTCAAATCCATGGGGCCCTGGGGCATTTACTTCTCAAATCCAAGGGGCAACGGGCATTTTAATTCTCCAATCCACTTGGCCACGGGGATTTTGATTCTAAAACCCCCTGGGCCATGGGGATTTTAGTTCTCAAATCCAATGGGCCACAGGGATGTGGAGTCTGAAGTCCACGTGGCCACAGGATTTTACTTCTCAAATCCACTGGGCCTCGGGGATTTTGATTCTCAAATCCATGGGGCCATGGGGATTTTACTTCTCAAATCCACGGGGCCACGGACATTTTAATTCTCAAATCCAGTGGGCCACGAGGATGTTGATTCTCAAATCCCCTGGGCCATGAGGATTTGAATTCTCAAGTGCACTGTGCCATGGGGATTTCAATTCTCCAAGCTCACCGGGCCATGGGGATGTTGATTCCTAAATCCAGTGGGCCACGGGGATGTTGATTCTCAAATCCACTAGGCCACGCGTATTTTAATTCTGAAATCCAGTCGGTCAAAGGATTTTAATTCTGAAATCCACTGGGCCACGGGGATTTTAATTCTCAAATCCACTGGGCCATGGGGAAGTTACTTCTCAAATCCCCGGGGCAACAGGCATTTTAATTCTCAAATCCATTGGGCCATGGGGATTTCAGTTCTGAAATCCACTGGGCCACTGGGATTGTAATTCTCAAATCCGCTGGGCCACCTTGATTTTGATTCTCAAATCCACTGGGCCTCGGGGATGTTGATTCTGAAATCCACTGGGTCAAGGGGATTTTACTTCTCAAATCCCATGAGGCATGGGGATTTTACTTCTCAAATGCTCTGGGCTACGGAGATATTTATTCTCAAATCCACTGGGCACGGGAATTTTTATTCTCAAATCCACTGGGCCATGGTGATTTTAATTCTTAAATCCCCTGGGCCACGGGGATGTTTATTCTCAAATCCGCTTGGTCACGGGGATTTTGATTCTCAAATCCACTAGGCCACGCATATTTTTATTCTCAAATGTGGTCGGTCAAAGGATTTTAATTCTGAAATCCACTGGGCCACGGGGATGTTGATTCTCAAATCCACTAGGCCACGGGGATGTTGATTGTCAAATCCACTTGGTCACAGGATTTTGATTTTTAAATCCACTGGTCCACGGGGATTTTAATTCTCAAATCCACTAGGCCACGGGGATTTTGAGTCTCAAATCCCCTGTGCCACCGGGATTTTAATTCTCAAATTCACTGGGCCACGGGGATGTTGATTGTCGAATCCACAGGGCCACACGATGTTGATTCTCAAATGCACTGGGCCACAGGATTTTATTTCTCAAATCCACTGGGCCACTGGGATGTTGATTCTCAAGTCCACGTGGCCACAGGATTTTACGTCTCATATCCAGTGGGCCACGGGGATTTTGAGTCTCAAATCCATGGGGCCCTGGGGCATTTTCTTCTCAAATCCAAGGGGCAACGGGCATTTTAATTCTGAAATCCAGTGGGCCATGGGGATTTGAATTCTCAAGTGCACTGTGCCATGGGGATTTCAATTCTCCAAGCTCACCGGGCCATGGGGATGTTGATTCCTAAATCCAGTGGGCCACGGGGATGTTGATTCTCAAATCCACTAGGCCACGGGGATTTTAATTCTGAAATCCAGTTGGTCACAGGATTTTAATTCTGAAATCCACTGGGCCACGGGGATGTTTATTCTCAAATCCGCTTGGTCACGGGGATTTTGATTCTCAAATCCATAGGGCCACCGGGATTTTAATTCTCAAATCTCCTGGGCCACGGGGGTTTTGATTCTCAAATCCACTTTGTCACAGGATTTTACTTTTCAAATCCACTTAGGCACAGGATTCTCATTCTCAAATCCATAGGGTTACGGGGATTTGGATTCTCAAATCCACTGGGCACAGGATTTTAATTCTCTCAATTCACTGGGACATGGGGATTTTGATTCTCAACTCTCCTTGGTCACAGGAATTTTAATTCTCAAATCCACTTGGTCACAGGATTTTAATTCTCAAATCCACTTAGCCAATATGATTTTGTTTCTCAGATTCAGCGGGCCACGAGGATTTCAATTCTCAAATGCACTGGGCCACGGGGATTTCAATTCTCAAGTCCACCGGGCCACGGGGATGTTGATTCCTAAATGCACTGGGCCACAGGGATTTTGATTCTCAAATCCACTAGGCCACGCGTATTTTTATTCTCAAATGTGGTCGGTCAAAGGATTTTAATTCTGAAATCCACTGGGCCACGGGGATGTTGATTCTCAAATCCAGTGGGCCACGGGGATGTTGATTGTCAAATCCACTTGGTCACAGGATTTTGATTTTTAAATCCACTGGTCCACAGGGATTTTAATTCTCAAATCCACTAGGCCACGGGGATTTTGAGTCTCAAATCCCCTGTGCCACCGGGATTTTAATTCTCAAATTCACTGGGCCACGGGGATGTTGATTGTCGAATCCACAGGGCCACACGATGTTGATTCTCAAATGCACTGGGCCACAGGATTTTATTTCTCAAATCCACTGGGCCACTGGGATGTTGATTCTCAAGTCCACGTGGCCACAGGATTTTACGTCTCCTATCCAGTGGGCCACGGGGATTTTATTGTGAAATCCTCGTGGCCACGGGGATTTTGAGTCTCAAATCCATGGGGCCCTGGGGCATTTACTTCTCAAATCCAAGGGGCAACGGGCATTTTAATTCTCCAATCCACTTGGCCACGGGGATTTTGATTCTAAAACCCCCTGGGCCATGGGGATTTTAGTTCTCAAATCCAATGGGCCACAGGGATGTGGAGTCTGAAGTCCACGTGGCCACAGGATTTTACTTCTCAAATCCACTGGGCCTCGGGGATTTTGATTCTCAAATCCATGGGGCCATGGGGATTTTACTTCTCAAATCCACGGGGCCATGGACATTTTAATTCTCAAATCCAGTGGGCCACGAGGATGTTGATTCTCAAATCCCCTGGGCCATGAGGATTTGAATTCTCAAGTGCACTGTGCCATGGGGATTTCAATTCTCCAAGCTCACCGGGCCATGGGGATGTTGATTCCTAAATCCAGTGGGCCACGGGGATGTTGATTCTCAAATCCACTAGGCCACGCGTATTTTAATTCTGAAATCCAGTTGGTCACAGGATTTTAGTTCTGAAATCCACTGGGCCACGGGGATTTTAATTCTCAAATCCACTGGGCCATGGGGAAGTTACTTCTCAAATCCCCGGGGCAACAGGCATTTTAATTCTCAAATCCATTGGGCCATGGGGATTTTAGTTCTGAAATCCACTGGGCCACTGGGATTGTAATTCTCAAATCCACGGGGCCACCTTGATTTTGATTCTCAAATCCACTGGTCCACTGGGATTGTAATTCTCAAATCCACTGGGCCACGGGGATTTTGATTCTCAAATCCACTGGGCCTCGGGGATTTTAATTCTCTAATTCAAAGGGCCACGGGGATGTTGATTCTCAAATCCACTAGGCCACGCGTATTTTAATTCTGAAATCCAGTTGGTCACAGGATTTTAGTTCTGAAATCCACTGGGCCACGGGGATTTTAATTCTCAAATCCACTGGGCCATGGGGAAGTTACTTCTCTAATCCCCGGGGCAACAGGCATTTTAATTCTCAAATCCATTGGGCCATGGGGATTTCAGTTCTGAAATCCACTGGGCCACTGGGATTGTAATTCTCAAATCCACTGGGCCACCTTGATTTTGATTCTCAAATCCACTGTGCCATGGTGATTTTAATTCTTAATTCCACTGGGCCACGGGGATTTTGATTCTCAAAATCACTGGGCCACGGGGATTTTGATTCTCAAATCCATAGGGCCACCGGGATTTTAATTCTCAAATCTCCTGGGCCACGGGGGTTTTGATTCTCAAATCCACTTTGTCACAGGATTTTACTTTTCAAATCCACTTAGGCACAGGATTCTCATTCTCAAATCCATAGGGTTACGGGGATTTGGATTCTCAAATCCACTGGGCACAGGATTTTAATTCTCTCAATTCACTGGGACATGGGGATTTTGATTCTCAACTCTCCTTGGTCACAGGAATTTTAATTCTCAAATCCACTTAGCCAATATGATTTTGTTTCTCAGATTCAGCGGGCCACGAGGATTTCAATTCTCAAATGCACTGGGCCACGGGGATTTCAATTCTCAAGTCCACCGGGCCACGGGGATGTTGATTCCTAAATGCACTGGGCCACAGGGATTTTGATTCTCAAATCCACTAGGCCACGCGTATTTTTATTCTCAAATGTGGTCGGTCAAAGGATTTTAATTCTGAAATCCACTGGGCCACGGGGATGTTGATTCTCAAATCCAGTGGGCCACGGGGATGTTGATTGTCAAAT
Source organism: Platalea minor (assembly GCA_037975005.1). Classification (NCBI taxonomy): domain Eukaryota; kingdom Metazoa; phylum Chordata; class Aves; order Pelecaniformes; family Threskiornithidae; genus Platalea; species Platalea minor. Next base: position 79,472 of record JBBPFK010000100.1, read on the forward strand.
CCACTTGGTCACAGGATTTTGATTTTTAAATCCACTGGTCCACAGGGATTTTAATTCTCAAATCCACTAGGCCACGGGGATGTTGATTATCGAATCCACAGGGCCACACGATGTTGATTCTCAAATGCACTGGGCCACAGGATTTTATTTCTCAAATCCACTGGGCCACTGGCATGTTGATTCTCAAGTCCACGTGGCCACAGGATTTTACGTCTCCTATCCAGTGGGCCACGGGGATTTTATTGTGAAATCCTCGTGGCCACGGGGATTTTGAGTCTCAAATCCATGGGGCCCTGGGGCATTTACTTCTCAAATCCAAGGGGCAACGGGCATTTTAATTCTCCAATCCACTTGGCCACGGGGATTTTGATTCTAAAACCCCCTGGGCCATGGGGATTTTAGTTCTCAAATCCAATGGGCCACAGGGATGTGGAGTCTGAAGTCCACGTGGCCACAGGATTTTACTTCTCAAATCCACTGGGCCTCGGGGATTTTGATGCTCAAATCCATGGGGCCATGGGGATTTTACTTCTCAAATCCACGGGGCCACGGACATTTTAATTCTCAAATCCAGTGGGCCACGAGGATGTTGATTCTCAAATCCCCTGGGCCATGAGGATTTGAATTCTCAAGTGCACTGTGCCATGGGGATTTCAATTCTCCAAGCTCACCGGGCCATGGGGATGTTGATTCCTAAATCCAGTGGGCCACGGGGATGTTGATTCTCAAATCCAGTAGGCCACGCGTATTTTAATTCTGAAATCCAGTTGGTCACAGGATTTTAGTTCTGAAATCCACTGGGCCACGGGGATTTTAATTCTCAAATCCACTGGGCCATGGGGAAGTTACTTCTCAAATCCCCGGGGCAACAGGCATTTTAATTCTCAAATCCATTGGGCCATGGGGATTTTAGTTCTGAAATCCACTGGGCCACTGGGATTGTAATTCTCAAATCCACGGGGCCACCTTGATTTTGATTCTCAAATCCACTGGTCCACTGGGATTGTAATTCTCAAATCCACTGGGCCACGGGGATTTTGATTCTCAAATCCACTGGGCCTCGGGGATTTTAATTCTCTAATTCAAAGGGCCACGGGGATGTTGATTCTCAAATCCACTAGGCCACGCGTATTTTAATTCTGAAATCCAGTTGGTCACAGGATTTTAGTTCTGAAATCCACTGGGCCACGGGGATTTTAATTCTCAAATCCACTGGGCCATGGGGAAGTTACTTCTCTAATCCCCGGGGCAACAGGCATTTTAATTCTCAAATCCATTGGGCCATGGGGATTTCAGTTCTGAAATCCACTGGGCCACTGGGATTGTAATTCTCAAATCCACTGGGCCACCTTGATTTTGATTCTCAAATCCACTGTGCCATGGTGATTTTAATTCTTAATTCCACTGGGCCACGGGGATTTTGATTCTCAAAATCACTGGGCCACGGGGATTGTGATTCTCAAATCCATAGGGCCACCGGGATTTTAATTCTCAAATCTCCTGGGCCACGGGGGTTTTGATTCTCAAATCCACTTTGTCACAGGATTTTACTTTTCAAATCCACTTAGGCACAGGATTCTCATTCTCAAATCCATAGGGTTACGGGGATTTGGATTCTCAAATCCACTGGGCACAGGATTTTAATTCTCTCAATTCACTGGGACATGGGGATTTTGATTCTCAACTCTCCTTGGTCACAGGAATTTTAATTCTCAAATCCACTTGGTCACAGGATTTTAATTCTCAAATCCACTTAGCCAATATGATTTTGTTTCTCAGATTCAGCGGGCCACGAGGATTTCAATTCTCAAATGCACTGGGCCACGGGGATTTCAATTCTCAAGTCCACCGGGCCACGGGGATATTGATTCCTAAATGCACTGGGCCACAGGGATTTTGATTCTCAAATCCAGTAGGCCACGCGTATTTTAATTCTGAAATCCAGTTGGTCACAGGATTTTAATTCTGAAATCCACTGGGCCACGGGGATTTTAATTCTGAAATCCACTGGGCCATGGGGAAGTTACTTCTCAAATCCCCGGGGCAACAGGCATTTTAATTCTCAAATCCATTGGGCCATGGGGATTTCAGTTCTGAAATCCACTGGGCCACTGGGATTGTAATTCTCAAATCCACTGGGCCACGGGGATTTTGATTCTGAAATCCACTGGGCCTCGGGGATTTTAATTCTCTAATTCAAAGGGCCACGGGGATGTTGATTCCTAAATCCAGTGGGCCACGGGGATGTTGATTCTCAAATCCACTAGGCCACGCGTATTTTAATTCTGAAATCCAGTTGGTCACAGGATTTTAATTCTGAAATCCACTGGGCCACTGGGATTGTAATTCTCAAATCCACTGGGCCACTGGGATTGTAATTCTCAAATCCGCTGGGCCACCTTGATTTTGATTCTCAAATCCACTGGGCCTCGGGGATGTTGATTCTGAAATCCACTGGGTCAAGGGGATTTTACTTCTCAAATCCCATGAGGCATGGGGATTTTACTTCTCAAATGCTCTGGGCTACGGAGATATTTATTCTCAAATCCACTGGGCACGGGAATTTTTATTCTCAAATCCACTGGGCCATGGTGATTTTAATTCTTAAATCCCCTGGGCCACGGGGATGTTTATTCTCAAATCCGCTTGGTCACGGGGATTTTGATTCTCAAATCCATAGGGCCACCGGGATTTTAATTCTCAAATCTCCTGGGCCGCGGGGGTTTTGATTCTCAAATCCACTTTGTCACAGGATTTTACTTTTCAAATCCACTTAGGCACAGGATTCTCATTCTCAAATCCATAGGGTTACGGGGATTTGGATTCTCAAATCCACTGGGCACAGGATTTTAATTCTCTCAATTCACTGGGACATGGGGATTTTGATTCTCAACTCTCCTTGGTCACAGGAATTTTAATTCTCAAATCCACTTGGTCACAGGATTTTAATTCTCAAATCCACTTAGCCAATATGATTTTGTTTCTCAGATTCAGCGGGCCACGAGGATTTCAATTCTCAAATGCACTGGGCCACGGGGATTTCAATTCTCAAGTCCACCGGGCCACGGGGATGTTGATTCCTAAATGCACTGGGCCACAGGGATTTTGATTCTCAAATCCACTAGGCCACGCGTATTTTTATTCTCAAATGTGGTCGGTCAAAGGATTTTAATTCTGAAATCCACTGGGCCACGGGGATGTTGATTCTCAAATCCAGTGGGCCACGGGGATGTTGATTGTCAAATCCACTTGGTCACAGGATTTTGATTTTTAAATCCACTGGTCCACAGGGATTTTAATTCTCAAATCCACTAGGCCACGGGGATGTTGATTATCGAATCCACAGGGCCACACGATGTTGATTCTCAAATGCACTGGGCCACAGGATTTTATTTCTCAAATCCACTGGGCCACTGGCATGTTGATTCTCAAGTCCACGTGGCCACAGGATTTTACGTCTCCTATCCAGTGGGCCACGGGGATTTTATTGTGAAATCCTCGTGGCCACGGGGATTTTGAGTCTCAAATCCATGGGGCCCTGGGGCATTTACTTCTCAAATCCAAGGGGCAACGGGCATTTTAATTCTCCAATCCACTTGGCCACGGGGATTTTGATTCTAAAACCCCCTGGGCCATGGGGATTTTAGTTCTCAAATCCAATGGGCCACAGGGATGTGGAGTCTGAAGTCCACGTGGCCACAGGATTTTACTTCTCAAATCCACTGGGCCTCGGGGATTTTGATTCTCAAATCCATGGGGCCATGGGGATTTTACTTCTCAAATCCACGGGGCCACGGACATTTTAATTCTCAAATCCAGTGGGCCACGAGGATGTTGATTCTCAAATCCCCTGGGCCATGGGGATTTGAATTCTCAAGTGCACTGTGCCATGGGGATTTCAATTCTCCAAGCTCACCGGGCCATGGGGATGTTGATTCCTAAATCCAGTGGGCCACGGGGATGTTGATTCTCAAATCCACTAGGCCACGCGTATTTTAATTCTGAAATCCAGTTGGTCACAGGATTTTAGTTCTGAAATCCACTGGGCCACGGGGATTTTAATTCTCAAATCCACTGGGCCATGGGGAAGTTACTTCTCAAATCCCCGGGGCAACAGGCATTTTAATTCTCAAATCCATTGGGCCATGGGGATTTCAGTTCTGAAATCCACTGGGCCACGGGGATGTTCATTCCTAAATCCACTGGGCCACGGGGATTTTGATTCTCAAATCCACTGTGCCATGGTGATTTTAATTCTTAATTCCACTGGGCCACGGGGATTTTGATTCTCAAAATCACTGGGCCACGGGGATTTTGATTCTCAAATCCATAGGGCCACCGGGATTTTAATTCTCAAATCTCCTGGGCCACGGGGGTTTTGATTCTCAAATCCACTTTGTCACAGGATTTTACTTTTCAAATCCACTTAGGCACAGGATTCTCATTCTCAAATCCATAGGGTTACGGGGATTTGGATTCTCAAATCCACTGGGCACAGGATTTTAATTCTCTCAATTCACTGGGACATGGGGATTTTGATTCTCAACTCTCCTTGGTCACAGGAATTTTAATTCTCAAATCCACTTGGTCACAGGATTTTAATTCTCAAATCCACTTAGCCAATATGATTTTGTTTCTCAGATTCAGCGGGCCACGAGGATTTCAATTCTCAAATGCACTGGGCCACGGGGATTTCAATTCTCAAGTCCACCGGGCCACGGGGATATTGATTCCTAAATGCACTGGGCCACAGGGATTTTGATTCTCAAATCCAGTAGGCCACGCGTATTTTAATTCTGAAATCCAGTTGGTCACAGGATTTTAATTCTGAAATCCACTGGGCCACGGGGATTTTAATTCTCAAATCCACTAGGCCACGGGGATTTTGAGTCTCAAATCCCCTGTGCCACCGGGATTTTAATTCTCAAATTCACTGGGCCACGGGGATGTTGATTGTCGAATCCACAGGGCCACACGATGTTGATTCTCAAATGCACTGGGCCACAGGATTTTATTTCTCAAATCCACTGGGCCACTGGCATGTTGATTCTCAAGTCCACGTGGCCACAGGATTTTACGTCTCCTATCCAGTGGGCCACGGGGATTTTATTGTGAAATCCTCGTGGCCACGGGGATTTTGAGTCTCAAATCCATGGGGCCCTGGGGCATTTACTTCTCAAATCCAAGGGGCAACGGGCATTTTAATTCTCCAATCCACTTGGCCACGGGGATTTTGATTCTAAAACCCCCTGGGCCATGGGGATTTTAGTTCTCAAATCCAATGGGCCACAGGGATGTGGAGTCTGAAGTCCACGTGGCCACAGGATTTTACTTCTCAAATCCACTGGGCCTCGGGGATTTTGATTCTCAAATCCATGGGGCCATGGGGATTTTACTTCTCAAATCCACGGGGCCACGGACATTTTAATTCTCAAATCCAGTGGGCCACGAGGATGTTGATTCTCAAATCCCCTGGGCCATGAGGATTTGAATTCTCAAGTGCACTGTGCCATGGGGATTTCAATTCTCCAAGCTCACCGGGCCATGGGGATGTTGATTCCTAAATCCAGTGGGCCACGGGGATGTTGATTCTCAAATCCACTAGGCCACGCGTATTTTAATTCTGAAATCCAGTTGGTCACAGGATTTTAGTTCTGAAATCCACTGGGCCACGGGGATTTTAATTCTGAAATCCACTGGGCCATGGGGAAGTTACTTCTCAAATCCCCGGGGCAACAGGCATTTTAATTCTCAAATCCATTGGGCCATGGGGATTTCAGTTCTGAAATCCACTGGGCCACTGGGATTGTAATTCTCAAATCCACTGGGCCACGGGGATTTTGATTCTGAAATCCACTGGGCCTCGGGGATTTTAATTCTCTAATTCAAAGGGCCACGGGGATGTTGATTCCTAAATCCAGTGGGCCACGGGGATGTTGATTCTCAAATCCACTAGGCCACGCGTATTTTAATTCTGAATTCCAGTTGGTCATAGGATTTTAATTCTGAAATCCACTGGGCCACTGGGATTGTAATTCTGAAATCCACTGGGCCACTGGGATTGTAATTCTCAAATCCGCTGGGCCACCTTGATTTTGATTCTCAAATCCACTGGGCCTCGGGGATGTTGATTCTGAAATCCACTGGGTCAAGGGGATTTTACTTCTCAAATCCCATGAGGCATGGGGATTTTACTTCTCAAATGCTCTGGGCTACGGAGATATTTATTCTCAAATCCACTGGGCACGGGAATTTTTATTCTCAAATCCACTGGGCCATGGTGATTTTAATTCTTAAATCCCCTGGGCCACGGGGATGTTTATTCTCAAATCCGCTTGGTCACGGGGATTTTGATTCTCAAATCCATAGGGCCACCGGGATTTTAATTCTCAAATCTCCTGGGCCGCGGGGGTTTTGATTCTCAAATCCACTTTGTCACAGGATTTTACTTTTCAAATCCACTTAGGCACAGGATTCTCATTCTCAAATCCATAGGGTTACGGGGATTTGGATTCTCAAATCCACTGGGCACAGGATTTTAATTCTCTCAATTCACTGGGACATGGGGATTTTGATTCTCAACTCTCCTTGGTCACAGGAATTTTAATTCTCAAATCCACTTGGTCACAGGATTTTAATTCTCAAATCCACTTAGCCAATATGATTTTGTTTCTCAGATTCAGCGGGCCACGAGGATTTCAATTCTCAAATGCACTGGGCCACGGGGATTTCAATTCTCAAGTCCACCGGGCCACGGGGATGTTGATTCCTAAATGCACTGGGCCACAGGGATTTTGATTCTCAAATCCACTAGGCCACGCGTATTTTTATTCTCAAATGTGGTCGGTCAAAGGATTTTAATTCTGAAATCCACTGGGCCACGGGGATGTTGATTCTCAAATCCAGTGGGCCACGGGGATGTTGATTGTCAAATCCACTTGGTCACAGGATTTTGATTTTTAAATCCACTGGTCCACAGGGATTTTAATTCTCAAATCCACTAGGCCACGGGGATGTTGATTATCGAATCCACAGGGCCACACGATGTTGATTCTCAAATGCACTGGGCCACAGGATTTTATTTCTCAAATCCACTGGGCCACTGGCATGTTGATTCTCAAGTCCACGTGGCCACAGGATTTTACGTCTCCTATCCAGTGGGCCACGGGGATTTTATTGTGAAATCCTCGTGGCCACGGGGATTTTGAGTCTCAAATCCATGGGGCCCTGGGGCATTTACTTCTCAAATCCAAGGGGCAACGGGCATTTTAATTCTCCAATCCACTTGGCCACGGGGATTTTGATTCTAAAACCCCCTGGGCCATGGGGATTTTAGTTCTCAAATCCAATGGGCCACAGGGATGTGGAGTCTGAAGTCCACGTGGCCACAGGATTTTACTTCTCAAATCCACTGGGCCTCGGGGATTTTGATTCTCAAATCCATGGGGCCATGGGGATTTTACTTCTCAAATCCACGGGGCCACGGACATTTTAATTCTCAAATCCAGTGGGCCACGAGGATGTTGATTCTCAAATCCCCTGGGCCATGAGGATTTGAATTCTCAAGTGCACTGTGCCATGGGGATTTCAATTCTCCAAGCTCACCGGGCCATGGGGATGTTGATTCCTAAATCCAGTGGGCCACGGGGATGTTGATTCTCAAATCCACTAGGCCACGCGTATTTTAATTCTGAAATCCAGTTGGTCACAGGATTTTAATTCTGAAATCCACTGGGCCACTGGGATTGTAATTCTCAAATCCACTGGGCCACCTTGATTTTGATTCTCAAATCCACTGGGCCACTGGGATTGTAATTCTCAAATCCACTGGGCCACCTTGATTTTGATTCTCAAATCCACTGGGCCACTGGGATTGTAATTCTCAAATCCACTGGGCCACGGGGATGTTCATTCCTAAATCCAGTGGGCCACGGGGATGTTGATTCTCAAATCCACTAGGCCACGCGTATTTTAATTTTGAAATCCAGTTGGTCACAGGATTTTAGTTCTGAAATCCACTGGGCCACTGGGATTGTAATTCTGAAATCCACTGGGCCACTGGGATTGTAATTCTAGAATCCGCTGGGCCACCTTGATTTTGATTCTCAAATCCACTGGGCCTCGGGGATGTTGATTCTGAAATCCACTGGGTCAAGGGGATTTTACTTCTCAAATCCCATGAGGCATGGGGATTTTACTTCTCAAATGCTCTGGGCTACGGAGATATTTATTCTCAAATCCACTGGGCACGGGAATTTTTATTCTCAAATCCACTGGGCCATGGTGATTTTAATTCTGAAATCCACTGGGCCACGGGGATGTTGATTCTCAAATCCACTAGGCCACGCGTATTTTAATTCTGAAATCCAGTTGGTCACAAGATTTTAGTTCTGAAATCCACTGGGCCACGGGGATTTTAATTCTCAAATCCACTGGGCCATGGGGAAGTTACTTCTCAAATCCCCGGGGCAACAGGCATTTTAATTCTCAAATCCATTGGGCCATGGGGATTTCAGTTCTGAAATCCACTGGGCCACTGGGATTGTAATTCTCAAATCCACCGGGCCACGGGGATTTTGATTCTCAAATCCACTGTGCCATGGTGATTTTAATTCTTAAATCCCCTGGGCCACGGGGATTTTGATTCTCAAAATCACTGGGCCACGGGGATTTTGATTCTCAAATCCATAGGGCCACCGGGATTTTAATTCTCAAATCTCCTGGGCCACGGGGGTTTTGATTCTCAAATCCACTTTGTCACAGGATTTTACTTTTCAAATCCACTTAGGCACAGGATTCTCATTCTCAAATCCATAGGGTTACGGGGATTTGGATTCTCAAATCCACTGGGCACAGGATTTTAATTCTCTCAATTCACTGGGACATGGGGATTTTGATTCTCAACTCTCCTTGGTCACAGGAATTTTAATTCTCAAATCCACTTGGTCACAGGATTTTAATTCTCAAATCCACTTAGCCAATATGATTTTGTTTCTCAGATTCAGCGGGCCACGAGGATTTCAATTCTCAAATGCACTGGGCCACGGGGATTTCAATTCTCAAGTCCACCGGGCCACGGGGATGTTGATTCCTAAATGCACTGGGCCACAGGGATTTTGATTCTCAAATCCACTAGGCCACGCGTATTTTTATTCTCAAATGTGGTCGGTCAAAGGATTTTAATTCTGAAATCCACTGGGCCACGGGGATGTTGATTCTCAAATCCAGTGGGCCACGGGGATGTTGATTGTCGAATCCACAGGGCCACACGATGTTGATTCTCAAATGCACTGGGCCACAGGATTTTATTTCTCAAATCCACTGGGCCACTGGGATGTTGATTCTCAAGTCCACGTGGCCACAGGATTTTACGTCTCCTATCCAGTGGGCCACGGGGATTTTATTGTGAAATCCTCGTGGCCACGGGGATTTTGAGTCTCAAATCCATGGGGCCCTGGGGCATTTACTTCTCAAATCCAAGGGGCAACGGGCATTTTAATTCTCCAATCCACTTGGCCACGGGGATTTTGATTCTAAAACCCCCTGGGCCATGGGGATTTTAGTTCTCAAATCCAATGGGCCACAGGGATGTGGAGTCTGAAGTCCACGTGGCCACAGGATTTTACTTCTCAAATCCACTGGGCCTCGGGGATTTTGATTCTCAAATCCATGGGGCCATGGGGATTTTACTTCTCAAATCCACGGGGCCACGGACATTTTAATTCTCAAATCCAGTGGGCCACGAGGATGTTGATTCTCAAATCCCCTGGGCCATGGGGATTTGAATTCTCAAGTGCACTGTGCCATGGGGATTTCAATTCTCCAAGCTCACCGGGCCATGGGGATGTTGATTCCTAAATCCAGTGGGCCACGGGGATGTTGATTCTCAAATCCACTAGGCCACGCGTATTTTAATTCTGAAATCCAGTTGGTCACAGGATTTTAATTCTGAAATCCACTGGGCCACGGGGATTTTAATTCTCAAATCCACTGGGCCATGGGGAAGTTACTTCTCAAATCCCCGGGGCAACAGGCATTTTAATTCTCAAATCCATTGGGCCATGGGGATTTCAGTTCTGAAATCCACTGGGCCACTGGGATTGTAATTCTCAAATCCACTGGGCCACCTTGATTTTGATTCTCAAATCCACTGGGCCACTGGGATTGTAATTCTCAAATCCACTGGGCCACGGGGATTTTGATTCTCAAATCCACTGGGCCTCGGGGATGTTGATTCTGAAATCCACTGGGTCAAGGGGATTTTACTTCTCAAATCCCCTGAGGCATGGGGATTTTACTTGTCAAATGCTCTGGGCTACGGAGATATTTATTCTCAAATCCACTGGGCACGGGAATTTTTATTCTCAAATCCACTGGGCCATGGTGATTTTAATTCTTAAATCCCCTGGGCCACGGGGATGTTTATTCTCAAATCCGCTTGGTCACGGGGATTTTGATTCTCAAATCCATAGGGCCACCGGGATTTTAATTCTCAAATCTCCTGGGCCACGGGGGTTTTGATTCTCAAATCCACTTTGTCACAGGATTTTACTTTTCAAATCCACTTCGGCACAGGATTCTCATTCTCAAATCCATAGGGTTACGGGGATTTGGATTCTCAAATCCACTGGGCACAGGATTTTAATTCTCTCAATTCACTGGGACATGGGGATTTTGATTCTCAACTCTCCTTGGTCACAGGAATTTTAATTCTCAAATCCACTTGGTCACAGGATTTTAATTCTCAAATCCACTTAGCCAATATGATTTTGTTTCTCAGATTCAGCGGGCCACGAGGATTTCAATTCTCAAATGCACTGGGCCATGGGGATTTCAATTCTCAAGTCCACCGGGCCACGGGGATGTTGATTCCTAAATGCACTGGGCCACAGGGATTTTGATTCTCAAATCCACTAGGACACGCGTATTTTTATTCTCAAATGTGGTCGGTCAAAGGATTTTAATTCTGAAATCCACTGGGCCACGGGGATGTTGATTCTCAAATCCAGTGGGCCACGGGGATGTTGATTGTCAAATCCACTTGGTCACAGGATTTTGATTTTTAAATCCACTGGTCCACAGGGATTTTAATTCTCAAATCCACTAGGCCACGGGGATTTTGAGTCTCAAATCCCCTGTGCCACCGGGATTTTAATTCTCAAATTCACTGGGCCACGGGGATGTTGATTGTCGAATCCACAGGGCCACACGATGTTGATTCTCAAATGCACTGGGCCACAGGATTTTATTTCTCAAATCCACTGGGCCACTGGGATGTTGATTCTCAAGTCCACGTGGCCACAGGATTTTACGTCTCCTATCCAGTGGGCCACGGGGATTTTATTGTGAAATCCTCGTGGCCACGGGGATTTTGAGTCTCAAATCCATGGGGCCCTGGGGCATTTACTTCTCAAATCCAAGGGGCAACGGGCATTTTAATTCTCCAATCCACTTGGCCACGGGGATTTTGATTCTAAAACCCCCTGGGCCATGGGGATTTTAGTTCTCAAATCCAATGGGCCACAGGGATGTGGAGTCTGAAGTCCACGTGGCCACAGGATTTTACTTCTCAAATCCACTGGGCCTCGGGGATTTTGATTCTCAAATCCATGGGGCCATGGGGATTTTACTTCTCAAATCCACGGGGCCACGGACATTTTAATTCTCAAATCCAGTGGGCCACGAGGATGTTGATTCTCAAATCCCCTGGGCCATGAGGATTTGAATTCTCAAGTGCACTGTGCCATGGGGATTTCAATTCTCCAAGCTCACCGGGCCATGGGGATGTTGATTCCTAAATCCAGTGGGCCACGGGGATGTTGATTCTCAAATCCACTAGGCCACGCGTATTTTAATTCTGAAATCCAGTCGGTCAAAGGATTTTAATTCTGAAATCCACTGGGCCACGGGGATTTTAATTCTCAAATCCACTGGGCCATGGGGAAGTTACTTCTCAAATCCCCGGGGCAACAGGCATTTTAATTCTCAAATCCATTGGGCCATGGGGATTTCAGTTCTGAAATCCACTGGGCCACTGGGATTGTAATTCTCAAATCCACTGGGCCACCTTGATTTTGATTCTCAAATCCACTGGGCCTCGGGGATGTTGATTCTGAAATCCACTGGGTCAAGGGGATTTTACTTCTCAAATCCCATGAGGCATGGGGATTTTACTTCTCAAATGCTCTGGGCTACGGAGATATTTATTCTCAAATCCACTGGGCACGGGAATTTTTATTCTCAAATCCACTGGGCCATGGTGATTTTAATTCTTAAATCCCCTGGGCCACGGGGATGTTTATTCTCAAATCCGCTTGGTCACGGGGATTTTGATTCTCAAATCCACTAGGCCACGCGTATTTTTATTCTCAAATGTGGTCGGTCAAAGGATTTTAATTCTGAAATCCACTGGGCCACGGGGATGTTGATTCTCAAATCCAGTGGGCCACGGGGATGTTGATTGTCAAATCCACTTGGTCACAGGATTTTGATTTTTAAATCCACTGGTCCACGGGGTTTTTAATTCTCAAATCCACTAGGCCACGGGGATTTTGAGTCTCAAATCCCCTGTGCCACCGGGATTTTAATTCTCAAATTCACTGGGCCACGGGGATGTTGATTGTCGAATCCACAGGGCCACACGATGTTGATTCTCAAATGCACTGGGTTACAGGATTTTATTTCTCAAATCCACTGGGCCACTGGGATGTTGATTCTCAAGTCCACGTGGCCACAGGATTTTACGTCTCATATCCAGTGGGCCACGGGGATTTTGAGTCTCAAATCCATGGGGCCCTGGGGCATTTTCTTCTCAAATCCAAGGGGCAACGGGCATTTTAATTCTCAAATCCAGTGGGCCATGGGGATTTGAATTCTCAAGTGCACTGTGCCATGGGGATTTCAATTCTCCAAGCTCACCGGGCCATGGGGATGTTGATTCCTAAATCCAGTGGGCCACGGGGATGTTGATTCTCAAATCCACTAGGCCACGGGGATTTTAATTCTGAAATCCAGTTGGTCACAGGATTTTAATTCTGAAATCCACTGGGCCACGGGGATGTTTATTCTCAAATCCGCTTGGTCACGGGGATTTTGATTCTCAAATCCATAGGGCCACCGGGATTTTAATTCTCAAATCTCCTGGGCCACGGGGGTTTTGATTCTCAAATCCACTTTGTCACAGGATTTTACTTTTCAAATCCACTTAGGCACAGGATTCTCATTCTCAAATCCATAGGGTTACGGGGATTTGGATTCTCAAATCCACTGGGCACAGGATTTTAATTCTCTCAATTCACTGGGACATGGGGATTTTGATTCTCAACTCTCCTTGGTCACAGGAATTTTAATTCTCAAATCCACTTGGTCACAGGATTTTAATTCTCAAATCCACTTAGCCAATATGATTTTGTTTCTCAGATTCAGCGGGCCACGAGGATTTCAATTCTCAAATGCACTGGGCCACGGGGATTTCAATTCTCAAGTCCACCGGGCCACGGGGATGTTGATTCCTAAATGCACTGGGCCACAGGGATTTTGATTCTCAAATCCACTAGGCCACGCGTATTTTTATTCTCAAATGTGGTCGGTCAAAGGATTTTAATTCTGAAATCCACTGGGCCACGGGGATGTTGATTCTCAAATCCAGTGGGCCACGGGGATGTTGATTGTCAAATCCACTTGGTCACAGGATTTTGATTTTTAAATCCACTGGTCCACGGGGTTTTTAATTCTCAAATCCACTAGGCCACGGGGATTTTGAGTCTCAAATCCCCTGTGCCACCGGGATTTTAATTCTCAAATTCACTGGGCCACGGGGATGTTGATTGTCGAATCCACAGGGCCACACGATGTTGATTCTCAAATGCACTGGGCCACAGGATTTTATTTCTCAAATCCACTGGGCCACTGGCATGTTGATTCTCAAGTCCACGTGGCCACAGGATTTTACGTCTCCTATCCAGTGGGCCACGGGGATTTTATTGTGAAATCCTCGTGGCCACGGGGATTTTGAGTCTCAAATCCATGGGGCCCTGGGGCATTTACTTCTCAAATCCAAGGGGCAACGGGCATTTTAATTCTCCAATCCACTTGGCCACGGGGATTTTGATTCTAAAACCCCCTGGGCCATGGGGATTTTAGTTCTCAAATCCAATGGGCCACAGGGATGTGGAGTCTGAAGTCCACGTGGCCACAGGATTTTACTTCTCAAATCCACTGGGCCTCGGGGATTTTGATTCTCAAATCCATGGGGCCATGGGGATTTTACTTCTCAAATCCACGGGGCCATGGACATTTTAATTCTCAAATCCAGTGGGCCACGAGGATGTTGATTCTCAAATCCCCTGGGCCATGAGGATTTGAATTCTCAAGTGCACTGTGCCATGGGGATTTCAATTCTCCAAGCTCACCGGGCCATGGGGATGTTGATTCCTAAATCCAGTGGGCCACGGGGATGTTGATTCTCAAATCCACTAGGCCACGCGTATTTTAATTCTGAAATCCAGTTGGTCACAGGATTTTAGTTCTGAAATCCACTGGGCCACGGGGATTTTAATTCTCAAATCCACTGGGCCATGGGGAAGTTACTTCTCAAATCCCCGGGGCAACAGGCATTTTAATTCTCAAATCCATTGGGCCATGGGGATTTTAGTTCTGAAATCCACTGGGCCACTGGGATTGTAATTCTCAAATCCACGGGGCCACCTTGATTTTGATTCTCAAATCCACTGGTCCACTGGGATTGTAATTCTCAAATCCACTGGGCCACGGGGATTTTGATTCTCAAATCCACTGGGCCTCGGGGATTTTAATTCTCTAATTCAAAGGGCCACGGGGATGTTGATTCTCAAATCCACTAGGCCACGCGTATTTTAATTCTGAAATCCAGTTGGTCACAGGATTTTAGTTCTGAAATCCACTGGGCCACGGGGATTTTAATTCTCAAATCCACTGGGCCATGGGGAAGTTACTTCTCTAATCCCCGGGGCAACAGGCATTTTAATTCTCAAATCCATTGGGCCATGGGGATTTCAGTTCTGAAATCCACTGGGCCACTGGGATTGTAATTCTCAAATCCACTGGGCCACCTTGATTTTGATTCTCAAATCCACTGTGCCATGGTGATTTTAATTCTTAATTCCACTGGGCCACGGGGATTTTGATTCTCAAAATCACTGGGCCACGGGGATTGTGATTCTCAAATCCATAGGGCCACCGGGATTTTAATTCTCAAATCTCCTGGGCCACGGGGGTTTTGATTCTCAAATCCACTTTGTCACAGGATTTTACTTTTCAAATCCACTTAGGCACAGGATTCTCATTCTCAAATCCATAGGGTTACGGGGATTTGGATTCTCAAATCCACTGGGCACAGGATTTTAATTCTCTCAATTCACTGGGACATGGGGATTTTGATTCTCAACTCTCCTTGGTCACAGGAATTTTAATTCTCAAATCCACTTAGCCAATATGATTTTGTTTCTCAGATTCAGCGGGCCACGAGGATTTCAATTCTCAAATGCACTGGGCCACGGGGATTTCAATTCTCAAGTCCACCGGGCCACGGGGATGTTGATTCCTAAATGCACTGGGCCACAGGGATTTTGATTCTCAAATCCACTAGGCCACGCGTATTTTTATTCTCAAATGTGGTCGGTCAAAGGATTTTAATTCTGAAATCCACTGGGCCACGGGGATGTTGATTCTCAAATCCAGTGGGCCACGGGGATGTTGATTGTCAAATCCACTTGGTCACAGGATTTTGATTTTTAAATCCACTGGTCCACAGGGATTTTAATTCTCAAATCCACTAGGCCACGGGGATGTTGATTATCGAATCCACAGGGCCACACGATGTTGATTCTCAAATGCACTGGGCCACAGGATTTTATTTCTCAAATCCACTGGGCCACTGGCATGTTGATTCTCAAGTCCACGTGGCCACAGGATTTTACGTCTCCTATCCAGTGGGCCACGGGGATTTTATTGTGAAATCCTCGTGGCCACGGGGATTTTGAGTCTCAAATCCATGGGGCCCTGGGGCATTTACTTCTCAAATCCAAGGGGCAACGGGCATTTTAATTCTCCAATCCACTTGGCCACGGGGATTTTGATTCTAAAACCCCCTGGGCCATGGGGATTTTAGTTCTCAAATCCAATGGGCCACAGGGATGTGGAGTCTGAAGTCCACGTGGCCACAGGATTTTACTTCTCAAATCCACTGGGCCTCGGGGATTTTGATGCTCAAATCCATGGGGCCATGGGGATTTTACTTCTCAAATCCACGGGGCCACGGACATTTTAATTCTCAAATCCAGTGGGCCACGAGGATGTTGATTCTCAAATCCCCTGGGCCATGAGGATTTGAATTCTCAAGTGCACTGTGCCATGGGGATTTCAATTCTCCAAGCTCACCGGGCCATGGGGATGTTGATTCCTAAATCCAGTGGGCCACGGGGATGTTGATTCTCAAATCCACTAGGCCACGCGTATTTTAATTCTGAAATCCAGTTGGTCACAGGATTTTAGTTCTGAAATCCACTGGGCCACGGGGATTTTAATTCTCAAATCCACTGGGCCATGGGGAAGTTACTTCTCAAATCCCCGGGGCAACAGGCATTTTAATTCTCAAATCCATTGGGCCATGGGGATTTCAGTTCTGAAATCCACTGGGCCACTGGGATTGTAATTCTCAAATCCACTGGGCCACCTTGATTTTGATTCTCAAATCCACTGTGCCATGGTGATTTTAATTCTTAATTCCACTGGGCCACGGGGATTTTGATTCTCAAAATCACTGGGCCACGGGGATTTTGATTCTCAAATCCATAGGGCCACCGGGATTTTAATTCTCAAATCTCCTGGGCCGCGGGGGTTTTGATTCTCAAATCCACTTTGTCACAGGATTTTACTTTTCAAATCCACTTAGGCACAGGATTCTCATTCTCAAATCCATAGGGTTACGGGGATTTGGATTCTCAAATCCACTGGGCACAGGATTTTAATTCTCTCAATTCACTGGGACATGGGGATTTTGATTCTCAACTCTCCTTGGTCACAGGAATTTTAATTCTCAAATCCACTTGGTCACAGGATTTTAATTCTCAAATCCACTTAGCCAATATGATTTTGTTTCTCAGATTCAGCGGGCCACGAGGATTTCAATTCTCAAATGCACTGGGCCACGGGGATTTCAATTCTCAAGTCCACCGGGCCACGGGGATATTGATTCCTAAATGCACTGGGCCACAGGGATTTTGATTCTCAAATCCAGTAGGCCACGCGTATTTTAATTCTGAAATCCAGTTGGTCACAGGATTTTAATTCTGAAATCCACTGGGCCACGGGGATTTTAATTCTGAAATCCACTGGGCCATGGGGAAGTTACTTCTCAAATCCCCGGGGCAACAGGCATTTTAATTCTCAAATCCATTGGGCCATGGGGATTTCAGTTCTGAAATCCACTGGGCCACTGGGATTGTAATTCTCAAATCCACTGGGCCACGGGGATTTTGATTCTGAAATCCACTGGGCCACGGACATTTTAATTCTCAAATCCAGTGGGCCACGAGGATGTTGATTCTCAAATCCCCTGGGCCATGGGGATTTGAATTCTCAAATGCACTGTGCCATGGGGATTTCAATTCTCCAAGCTCACCGGGCCACGGGGATGTTGATTCCTAAATCCAGTGGGCCACGGGGATGTTGATTCTCAAATCCACTAGGCCACGCGTATTTTAATTCTGAAATCCAGTTGGTCACAGGATTTTAATTTTGAAATCCACTGGGCCACTGGGATTGTAATTCTGAAATCCACTGGGCCACTGGGATTGTAATTCTCAAATCCACTGGGCCACTGGGATTGTAATTCTCAAATCCGCTGGGCCACCTTGATTTTGATTCTCAAATCCACTGGGCCTCGGGGATGTTGATTCTGAAATCCACTGGGTCAAGGGGATTTTACTTCTCAAATCCCATGAGGCATGGGGATTTTACTTCTCAAATGCTCTGGGCTACGGAGATATTTATTCTCAAATCCACTGGGCACGGGAATTTTTATTCTCAAATCCACTGGGCCATGGTGATTTTAATTCTTAAATCCCCTGGGCCACGGGGATGTTTATTCTCAAATCCGCTTGGTCACGGGGATTTTGATTCTCAAATCCATAGGGCCACCGGGATTTTAATTCTCAAATCTCCTGGGCCGCGGGGGTTTTGATTCTCAAATCCACTTTGTCACAGGATTTTACTTTTCAAATCCACTTAGGCACAGGATTCTCATTCTCAAATCCATAGGGTTACGGGGATTTGGATTCTCAAATCCACTGGGCACAGGATTTTAATTCTCTCAATTCACTGGGACATGGGGATTTTGATTCTCAACTCTCCTTGGTCACAGGAATTTTAATTCTCAAATCCACTTGGTCACAGGATTTTAATTCTCAAATCCACTTAGCCAATATGATTTTGTTTCTCAGATTCAGCGGGCCACGAGGATTTCAATTCTCAAATGCACTGGGCCACGGGGATTTCAATTCTCAAGTCCACCGGGCCACGGGGATGTTGATTCCTAAATGCACTGGGCCACAGGGATTTTGATTCTCAAATCCACTAGGCCACGCGTATTTTTATTCTCAAATGTGGTCGGTCAAAGGATTTTAATTCTGAAATCCACTGGGCCACGGGGATGTTGATTCTCAAATCCAGTGGGCCACGGGGATGTTGATTGTCAAATCCACTTGGTCACAGGATTTTGATTTTTAAATCCACTGGTCCACAGGGATTTTAATTCTCAAATCCACTAGGCCACGGGGATGTTGATTATCGAATCCACAGGGCCACACGATGTTGATTCTCAAATGCACTGGGCCACAGGATTTTATTTCTCAAATCCACTGGGCCACTGGCATGTTGATTCTCAAGTCCACGTGGCCACAGGATTTTACGTCTCCTATCCAGTGGGCCACGGGGATTTTATTGTGAAATCCTCGTGGCCACGGGGATTTTGAGTCTCAAATCCATGGGGCCCTGGGGCATTTACTTCTCAAATCCAAGGGGCAACGGGCATTTTAATTCTCCAATCCACTTGGCCACGGGGATTTTGATTCTAAAACCCCCTGGGCCATGGGGATTTTAGTTCTCAAATCCAATGGGCCACAGGGATGTGGAGTCTGAAGTCCACGTGGCCACAGGATTTTACTTCTCAAATCCACTGGGCCTCGGGGATTTTGATTCTCAAATCCATGGGGCCATGGGGATTTTACTTCTCAAATCCACGGGGCCACGGACATTTTAATTCTCAAATCCAGTGGGCCACGAGGATGTTGATTCTCAAATCCCCTGGGCCATGGGGATTTGAATTCTCAAGTGCACTGTGCCATGGGGATTTCAATTCTCCAAGCTCACCGGGCCATGGGGATGTTGATTCCTAAATCCAGTGGGCCACGGGGATGTTGATTCTCAAATCCACTAGGCCACGCGTATTTTAATTCTGAAATCCAGTTGGTCACAGGATTTTAGTTCTGAAATCCACTGGGCCACGGGGATTTTAATTCTCAAATCCACTGGGCCATGGGGAAGTTACTTCTCAAATCCCCGGGGCAACAGGCATTTTAATTCTCAAATCCATTGGGCCATGGGGATTTCAGTTCTGAAATCCACTGGGCCACGGGGATGTTCATTCCTAAATCCACTGGGCCACGGGGATTTTGATTCTCAAATCCACTGTGCCATGGTGATTTTAATTCTTAATTCCACTGGGCCACGGGGATTTTGATTCTCAAAATCACTGGGCCACGGGGATTTTGATTCTCAAATCCATAGGGCCACCGGGATTTTAATTCTCAAATCTCCTGGGCCACGGGGGTTTTGATTCTCAAATCCACTTTGTCACAGGATTTTACTTTTCAAATCCACTTAGGCACAGGATTCTCATTCTCAAATCCATAGGGTTACGGGGATTTGGATTCTCAAATCCACTGGGCACAGGATTTTAATTCTCTCAATTCACTGGGACATGGGGATTTTGATTCTCAACTCTCCTTGGTCACAGGAATTTTAATTCTCAAATCCACTTGGTCACAGGATTTTAATTCTCAAATCCACTTAGCCAATATGATTTTGTTTCTCAGATTCAGCGGGCCACGAGGATTTCAATTCTCAAATGCACTGGGCCACGGGGATTTCAATTCTCAAGTCCACCGGGCCACGGGGATATTGATTCCTAAATGCACTGGGCCACAGGGATTTTGATTCTCAAATCCAGTAGGCCACGCGTATTTTAATTCTGAAATCCAGTTGGTCACAGGATTTTAATTCTGAAATCCACTGGGCCACGGGGATTTTAATTCTCAAATCCACTAGGCCACGGGGATTTTGAGTCTCAAATCCCCTGTGCCACCGGGATTTTAATTCTCAAATTCACTGGGCCACGGGGATGTTGATTGTCGAATCCACAGGGCCACACGATGTTGATTCTCAAATGCACTGGGCCACAGGATTTTATTTCTCAAATCCACTGGGCCACTGGCATGTTGATTCTCAAGTCCACGTGGCCACAGGATTTTACGTCTCCTATCCAGTGGGCCACGGGGATTTTATTGTGAAATCCTCGTGGCCACGGGGATTTTGAGTCTCAAATCCATGGGGCCCTGGGGCATTTACTTCTCAAATCCAAGGGGCAACGGGCATTTTAATTCTCCAATCCACTTGGCCACGGGGATTTTGATTCTAAAACCCCCTGGGCCATGGGGATTTTAGTTCTCAAATCCAATGGGCCACAGGGATGTGGAGTCTGAAGTCCACGTGGCCACAGGATTTTACTTCTCAAATCCACTGGGCCTCGGGGATTTTGATTCTCAAATCCATGGGGCCATGGGGATTTTACTTCTCAAATCCACGGGGCCACGGACATTTTAATTCTCAAATCCAGTGGGCCACGAGGATGTTGATTCTCAAATCCCCTGGGCCATGAGGATTTGAATTCTCAAGTGCACTGTGCCATGGGGATTTCAATTCTCCAAGCTCACCGGGCCATGGGGATGTTGATTCCTAAATCCAGTGGGCCACGGGGATGTTGATTCTCAAATCCACTAGGCCACGCGTATTTTAATTCTGAAATCCAGTTGGTCACAGGATTTTAGTTCTGAAATCCACTGGGCCACGGGGATTTTAATTCTGAAATCCACTGGGCCATGGGGAAGTTACTTCTCAAATCCCCGGGGCAACAGGCATTTTAATTCTCAAATCCATTGGGCCATGGGGATTTCAGTTCTGAAATCCACTGGGCCACTGGGATTGTAATTCTCAAATCCACTGGGCCACGGGGATTTTGATTCTGAAATCCACTGGGCCTCGGGGATTTTAATTCTCTAATTCAAAGGGCCACGGGGATGTTGATTCCTAAATCCAGTGGGCCACGGGGATGTTGATTCTCAAATCCACTAGGCCACGCGTATTTTAATTCTGAATTCCAGTTGGTCATAGGATTTTAATTCTGAAATCCACTGGGCCACTGGGATTGTAATTCTGAAATCCACTGGGCCACTGGGATTGTAATTCTCAAATCCGCTGGGCCACCTTGATTTTGATTCTCAAATCCACTGGGCCTCGGGGATGTTGATTCTGAAATCCACTGGGTCAAGGGGATTTTACTTCTCAAATCCCATGAGGCATGGGGATTTTACTTCTCAAATGCTCTGGGCTACGGAGATATTTATTCTCAAATCCACTGGGCACGGGAATTTTTATTCTCAAATCCACTGGGCCATGGTGATTTTAATTCTTAAATCCCCTGGGCCACGGGGATGTTTATTCTCAAATCCGCTTGGTCACGGGGATTTTGATTCTCAAATCCATAGGGCCACCGGGATTTTAATTCTCAAATCTCCTGGGCCGCGGGGGTTTTGATTCTCAAATCCACTTTGTCACAGGATTTTACTTTTCAAATCCACTTAGGCACAGGATTCTCATTCTCAAATCCATAGGGTTACGGGGATTTGGATTCTCAAATCCACTGGGCACAGGATTTTAATTCTCTCAATTCACTGGGACATGGGGATTTTGATTCTCAACTCTCCTTGGTCACAGGAATTTTAATTCTCAAATCCACTTGGTCACAGGATTTTAATTCTCAAATCCACTTAGCCAATATGATTTTGTTTCTCAGATTCAGCGGGCCACGAGGATTTCAATTCTCAAATGCACTGGGCCACGGGGATTTCAATTCTCAAGTCCACCGGGCCACGGGGATGTTGATTCCTAAATGCACTGGGCCACAGGGATTTTGATTCTCAAATCCACTAGGCCACGCGTATTTTTATTCTCAAATGTGGTCGGTCAAAGGATTTTAATTCTGAAATCCACTGGGCCACGGGGATGTTGATTCTCAAATCCAGTGGGCCACGGGGATGTTGATTGTCAAATCCACTTGGTCACAGGATTTTGATTTTTAAATCCACTGGTCCACAGGGATTTTAATTCTCAAATCCACTAGGCCACGGGGATGTTGATTATCGAATCCACAGGGCCACACGATGTTGATTCTCAAATGCACTGGGCCACAGGATTTTATTTCTCAAATCCACTGGGCCACTGGCATGTTGATTCTCAAGTCCACGTGGCCACAGGATTTTACGTCTCCTATCCAGTGGGCCACGGGGATTTTATTGTGAAATCCTCGTGGCCACGGGGATTTTGAGTCTCAAATCCATGGGGCCCTGGGGCATTTACTTCTCAAATCCAAGGGGCAACGGGCATTTTAATTCTCCAATCCACTTGGCCACGGGGATTTTGATTCTAAAACCCCCTGGGCCATGGGGATTTTAGTTCTCAAATCCAATGGGCCACAGGGATGTGGAGTCTGAAGTCCACGTGGCCACAGGATTTTACTTCTCAAATCCACTGGGCCTCGGGGATTTTGATTCTCAAATCCATGGGGCCATGGGGATTTTACTTCTCAAATCCACGGGGCCACGGACATTTTAATTCTCAAATCCAGTGGGCCACGAGGATGTTGATTCTCAAATCCCCTGGGCCATGAGGATTTGAATTCTCAAGTGCACTGTGCCATGGGGATTTCAATTCTCCAAGCTCACCGGGCCATGGGGATGTTGATTCCTAAATCCAGTGGGCCACGGGGATGTTGATTCTCAAATCCACTAGGCCACGCGTATTTTAATTCTGAAATCCAGTTGGTCACAGGATTTTAATTCTGAAATCCACTGGGCCACTGGGATTGTAATTCTCAAATCCACTGGGCCACCTTGATTTTGATTCTCAAATCCACTGGGCCACTGGGATTGTAATTCTCAAATCCACTGGGCCACCTTGATTTTGATTCTCAAATCCACTGGGCCACTGGGATTGTAATTCTCAAATCCACTGGGCCACGGGGATGTTCATTCCTAAATCCAGTGGGCCACGGGGATGTTGATTCTCAAATCCACTAGGCCACGCGTATTTTAATTTTGAAATCCAGTTGGTCACAGGATTTTAGTTCTGAAATCCACTGGGCCACTGGGATTGTAATTCTGAAATCCACTGGGCCACTGGGATTGTAATTCTAGAATCCGCTGGGCCACCTTGATTTTGATTCTCAAATCCACTGGGCCTCGGGGATGTTGATTCTGAAATCCACTGGGTCAAGGGGATTTTACTTCTCAAATCCCATGAGGCATGGGGATTTTACTTCTCAAATGCTCTGGGCTACGGAGATATTTATTCTCAAATCCACTGGGCACGGGAATTTTTATTCTCAAATCCACTGGGCCATGGTGATTTTAATTCTGAAATCCACTGGGCCACGGGGATGTTGATTCTCAAATCCACTAGGCCACGCGTATTTTAATTCTGAAATCCAGTTGGTCACAAGATTTTAGTTCTGAAATCCACTGGGCCACGGGGATTTTAATTCTCAAATCCACTGGGCCATGGGGAAGTTACTTCTCAAATCCCCGGGGCAACAGGCATTTTAATTCTCAAATCCATTGGGCCATGGGGATTTCAGTTCTGAAATCCACTGGGCCACTGGGATTGTAATTCTCAAATCCACCGGGCCACGGGGATTTTGATTCTCAAATCCACTGTGCCATGGTGATTTTAATTCTTAAATCCCCTGGGCCACGGGGATTTTGATTCTCAAAATCACTGGGCCACGGGGATTTTGATTCTCAAATCCATAGGGCCACCGGGATTTTAATTCTCAAATCTCCTGGGCCACGGGGGTTTTGATTCTCAAATCCACTTTGTCACAGGATTTTACTTTTCAAATCCACTTAGGCACAGGATTCTCATTCTCAAATCCATAGGGTTACGGGGATTTGGATTCTCAAATCCACTGGGCACAGGATTTTAATTCTCTCAATTCACTGGGACATGGGGATTTTGATTCTCAACTCTCCTTGGTCACAGGAATTTTAATTCTCAAATCCACTTGGTCACAGGATTTTAATTCTCAAATCCACTTAGCCAATATGATTTTGTTTCTCAGATTCAGCGGGCCACGAGGATTTCAATTCTCAAATGCACTGGGCCACGGGGATTTCAATTCTCAAGTCCACCGGGCCACGGGGATGTTGATTCCTAAATGCACTGGGCCACAGGGATTTTGATTCTCAAATCCACTAGGCCACGCGTATTTTTATTCTCAAATGTGGTCGGTCAAAGGATTTTAATTCTGAAATCCACTGGGCCACGGGGATGTTGATTCTCAAATCCAGTGGGCCACGGGGATGTTGATTGTCGAATCCACAGGGCCACACGATGTTGATTCTCAAATGCACTGGGCCACAGGATTTTATTTCTCAAATCCACTGGGCCACTGGGATGTTGATTCTCAAGTCCACGTGGCCACAGGATTTTACGTCTCCTATCCAGTGGGCCACGGGGATTTTATTGTGAAATCCTCGTGGCCACGGGGATTTTGAGTCTCAAATCCATGGGGCCCTGGGGCATTTACTTCTCAAATCCAAGGGGCAACGGGCATTTTAATTCTCCAATCCACTTGGCCACGGGGATTTTGATTCTAAAACCCCCTGGGCCATGGGGATTTTAGTTCTCAAATCCAATGGGCCACAGGGATGTGGAGTCTGAAGTCCACGTGGCCACAGGATTTTACTTCTCAAATCCACTGGGCCTCGGGGATTTTGATTCTCAAATCCATGGGGCCATGGGGATTTTACTTCTCAAATCCACGGGGCCACGGACATTTTAATTCTCAAATCCAGTGGGCCACGAGGATGTTGATTCTCAAATCCCCTGGGCCATGGGGATTTGAATTCTCAAGTGCACTGTGCCATGGGGATTTCAATTCTCCAAGCTCACCGGGCCATGGGGATGTTGATTCCTAAATCCAGTGGGCCACGGGGATGTTGATTCTCAAATCCACTAGGCCACGCGTATTTTAATTCTGAAATCCAGTTGGTCACAGGATTTTAATTCTGAAATCCACTGGGCCACGGGGATTTTAATTCTCAAATCCACTGGGCCATGGGGAAGTTACTTCTCAAATCCCCGGGGCAACAGGCATTTTAATTCTCAAATCCATTGGGCCATGGGGATTTCAGTTCTGAAATCCACTGGGCCACTGGGATTGTAATTCTCAAATCCACTGGGCCACCTTGATTTTGATTCTCAAATCCACTGGGCCACTGGGATTGTAATTCTCAAATCCACTGGGCCACGGGGATTTTGATTCTCAAATCCACTGGGCCTCGGGGATGTTGATTCTGAAATCCACTGGGTCAAGGGGATTTTACTTCTCAAATCCCCTGAGGCATGGGGATTTTACTTGTCAAATGCTCTGGGCTACGGAGATATTTATTCTCAAATCCACTGGGCACGGGAATTTTTATTCTCAAATCCACTGGGCCATGGTGATTTTAATTCTTAAATCCCCTGGGCCACGGGGATGTTTATTCTCAAATCCGCTTGGTCACGGGGATTTTGATTCTCAAATCCATAGGGCCACCGGGATTTTAATTCTCAAATCTCCTGGGCCACGGGGGTTTTGATTCTCAAATCCACTTTGTCACAGGATTTTACTTTTCAAATCCACTTCGGCACAGGATTCTCATTCTCAAATCCATAGGGTTACGGGGATTTGGATTCTCAAATCCACTGGGCACAGGATTTTAATTCTCTCAATTCACTGGGACATGGGGATTTTGATTCTCAACTCTCCTTGGTCACAGGAATTTTAATTCTCAAATCCACTTGGTCACAGGATTTTAATTCTCAAATCCACTTAGCCAATATGATTTTGTTTCTCAGATTCAGCGGGCCACGAGGATTTCAATTCTCAAATGCACTGGGCCATGGGGATTTCAATTCTCAAGTCCACCGGGCCACGGGGATGTTGATTCCTAAATGCACTGGGCCACAGGGATTTTGATTCTCAAATCCACTAGGACACGCGTATTTTTATTCTCAAATGTGGTCGGTCAAAGGATTTTAATTCTGAAATCCACTGGGCCACGGGGATGTTGATTCTCAAATCCAGTGGGCCACGGGGATGTTGATTGTCAAATCCACTTGGTCACAGGATTTTGATTTTTAAATCCACTGGTCCACAGGGATTTTAATTCTCAAATCCACTAGGCCACGGGGATTTTGAGTCTCAAATCCCCTGTGCCACCGGGATTTTAATTCTCAAATTCACTGGGCCACGGGGATGTTGATTGTCGAATCCACAGGGCCACACGATGTTGATTCTCAAATGCACTGGGCCACAGGATTTTATTTCTCAAATCCACTGGGCCACTGGGATGTTGATTCTCAAGTCCACGTGGCCACAGGATTTTACGTCTCCTATCCAGTGGGCCACGGGGATTTTATTGTGAAATCCTCGTGGCCACGGGGATTTTGAGTCTCAAATCCATGGGGCCCTGGGGCATTTACTTCTCAAATCCAAGGGGCAACGGGCATTTTAATTCTCCAATCCACTTGGCCACGGGGATTTTGATTCTAAAACCCCCTGGGCCATGGGGATTTTAGTTCTCAAATCCAATGGGCCACAGGGATGTGGAGTCTGAAGTCCACGTGGCCACAGGATTTTACTTCTCAAATCCACTGGGCCTCGGGGATTTTGATTCTCAAATCCATGGGGCCATGGGGATTTTACTTCTCAAATCCACGGGGCCACGGACATTTTAATTCTCAAATCCAGTGGGCCACGAGGATGTTGATTCTCAAATCCCCTGGGCCATGAGGATTTGAATTCTCAAGTGCACTGTGCCATGGGGATTTCAATTCTCCAAGCTCACCGGGCCATGGGGATGTTGATTCCTAAATCCAGTGGGCCACGGGGATGTTGATTCTCAAATCCACTAGGCCACGCGTATTTTAATTCTGAAATCCAGTCGGTCAAAGGATTTTAATTCTGAAATCCACTGGGCCACGGGGATTTTAATTCTCAAATCCACTGGGCCATGGGGAAGTTACTTCTCAAATCCCCGGGGCAACAGGCATTTTAATTCTCAAATCCATTGGGCCATGGGGATTTCAGTTCTGAAATCCACTGGGCCACTGGGATTGTAATTCTCAAATCCACTGGGCCACCTTGATTTTGATTCTCAAATCCACTGGGCCTCGGGGATGTTGATTCTGAAATCCACTGGGTCAAGGGGATTTTACTTCTCAAATCCCATGAGGCATGGGGATTTTACTTCTCAAATGCTCTGGGCTACGGAGATATTTATTCTCAAATCCACTGGGCACGGGAATTTTTATTCTCAAATCCACTGGGCCATGGTGATTTTAATTCTTAAATCCCCTGGGCCACGGGGATGTTTATTCTCAAATCCGCTTGGTCACGGGGATTTTGATTCTCAAATCCACTAGGCCACGCGTATTTTTATTCTCAAATGTGGTCGGTCAAAGGATTTTAATTCTGAAATCCACTGGGCCACGGGGATGTTGATTCTCAAATCCAGTGGGCCACGGGGATGTTGATTGTCAAATCCACTTGGTCACAGGATTTTGATTTTTAAATCCACTGGTCCACGGGGTTTTTAATTCTCAAATCCACTAGGCCACGGGGATTTTGAGTCTCAAATCCCCTGTGCCACCGGGATTTTAATTCTCAAATTCACTGGGCCACGGGGATGTTGATTGTCGAATCCACAGGGCCACACGATGTTGATTCTCAAATGCACTGGGTTACAGGATTTTATTTCTCAAATCCACTGGGCCACTGGGATGTTGATTCTCAAGTCCACGTGGCCACAGGATTTTACGTCTCATATCCAGTGGGCCACGGGGATTTTGAGTCTCAAATCCATGGGGCCCTGGGGCATTTTCTTCTCAAATCCAAGGGGCAACGGGCATTTTAATTCTCAAATCCAGTGGGCCATGGGGATTTGAATTCTCAAGTGCACTGTGCCATGGGGATTTCAATTCTCCAAGCTCACCGGGCCATGGGGATGTTGATTCCTAAATCCAGTGGGCCACGGGGATGTTGATTCTCAAATCCACTAGGCCACGGGGATTTTAATTCTGAAATCCAGTTGGTCACAGGATTTTAATTCTGAAATCCACTGGGCCACGGGGATGTTTATTCTCAAATCCGCTTGGTCACGGGGATTTTGATTCTCAAATCCATAGGGCCACCGGGATTTTAATTCTCAAATCTCCTGGGCCACGGGGGTTTTGATTCTCAAATCCACTTTGTCACAGGATTTTACTTTTCAAATCCACTTAGGCACAGGATTCTCATTCTCAAATCCATAGGGTTACGGGGATTTGGATTCTCAAATCCACTGGGCACAGGATTTTAATTCTCTCAATTCACTGGGACATGGGGATTTTGATTCTCAACTCTCCTTGGTCACAGGAATTTTAATTCTCAAATCCACTTGGTCACAGGATTTTAATTCTCAAATCCACTTAGCCAATATGATTTTGTTTCTCAGATTCAGCGGGCCACGAGGATTTCAATTCTCAAATGCACTGGGCCACGGGGATTTCAATTCTCAAGTCCACCGGGCCACGGGGATGTTGATTCCTAAATGCACTGGGCCACAGGGATTTTGATTCTCAAATCCACTAGGCCACGCGTATTTTTATTCTCAAATGTGGTCGGTCAAAGGATTTTAATTCTGAAATCCACTGGGCCACGGGGATGTTGATTCTCAAATCCAGTGGGCCACGGGGATGTTGATTGTCAAATCCACTTGGTCACAGGATTTTGATTTTTAAATCCACTGGTCCACGGGGTTTTTAATTCTCAAATCCACTAGGCCACGGGGATTTTGAGTCTCAAATCCCCTGTGCCACCGGGATTTTAATTCTCAAATTCACTGGGCCACGGGGATGTTGATTGTCGAATCCACAGGGCCACACGATGTTGATTCTCAAATGCACTGGGCCACAGGATTTTATTTCTCAAATCCACTGGGCCACTGGCATGTTGATTCTCAAGTCCACGTGGCCACAGGATTTTACGTCTCCTATCCAGTGGGCCACGGGGATTTTATTGTGAAATCCTCGTGGCCACGGGGATTTTGAGTCTCAAATCCATGGGGCCCTGGGGCATTTACTTCTCAAATCCAAGGGGCAACGGGCATTTTAATTCTCCAATCCACTTGGCCACGGGGATTTTGATTCTAAAACCCCCTGGGCCATGGGGATTTTAGTTCTCAAATCCAATGGGCCACAGGGATGTGGAGTCTGAAGTCCACGTGGCCACAGGATTTTACTTCTCAAATCCACTGGGCCTCGGGGATTTTGATTCTCAAATCCATGGGGCCATGGGGATTTTACTTCTCAAATCCACGGGGCCATGGACATTTTAATTCTCAAATCCAGTGGGCCACGAGGATGTTGATTCTCAAATCCCCTGGGCCATGAGGATTTGAATTCTCAAGTGCACTGTGCCATGGGGATTTCAATTCTCCAAGCTCACCGGGCCATGGGGATGTTGATTCCTAAATCCAGTGGGCCACGGGGATGTTGATTCTCAAATCCACTAGGCCACGCGTATTTTAATTCTGAAATCCAGTTGGTCACAGGATTTTAGTTCTGAAATCCACTGGGCCACGGGGATTTTAATTCTCAAATCCACTGGGCCATGGGGAAGTTACTTCTCAAATCCCCGGGGCAACAGGCATTTTAATTCTCAAATCCATTGGGCCATGGGGATTTTAGTTCTGAAATCCACTGGGCCACTGGGATTGTAATTCTCAAATCCACGGGGCCACCTTGATTTTGATTCTCAAATCCACTGGTCCACTGGGATTGTAATTCTCAAATCCACTGGGCCACGGGGATTTTGATTCTCAAATCCACTGGGCCTCGGGGATTTTAATTCTCTAATTCAAAGGGCCACGGGGATGTTGATTCTCAAATCCACTAGGCCACGCGTATTTTAATTCTGAAATCCAGTTGGTCACAGGATTTTAGTTCTGAAATCCACTGGGCCACGGGGATTTTAATTCTCAAATCCACTGGGCCATGGGGAAGTTACTTCTCTAATCCCCGGGGCAACAGGCATTTTAATTCTCAAATCCATTGGGCCATGGGGATTTCAGTTCTGAAATCCACTGGGCCACTGGGATTGTAATTCTCAAATCCACTGGGCCACCTTGATTTTGATTCTCAAATCCACTGTGCCATGGTGATTTTAATTCTTAATTCCACTGGGCCACGGGGATTTTGATTCTCAAAATCACTGGGCCACGGGGATTGTGATTCTCAAATCCATAGGGCCACCGGGATTTTAATTCTCAAATCTCCTGGGCCACGGGGGTTTTGATTCTCAAATCCACTTTGTCACAGGATTTTACTTTTCAAATCCACTTAGGCACAGGATTCTCATTCTCAAATCCATAGGGTTACGGGGATTTGGATTCTCAAATCCACTGGGCACAGGATTTTAATTCTCTCAATTCACTGGGACATGGGGATTTTGATTCTCAACTCTCCTTGGTCACAGGAATTTTAATTCTCAAATCCACTTAGCCAATATGATTTTGTTTCTCAGATTCAGCGGGCCACGAGGATTTCAATTCTCAAATGCACTGGGCCACGGGGATTTCAATTCTCAAGTCCACCGGGCCACGGGGATGTTGATTCCTAAATGCACTGGGCCACAGGGATTTTGATTCTCAAATCCACTAGGCCACGCGTATTTTTATTCTCAAATGTGGTCGGTCAAAGGATTTTAATTCTGAAATCCACTGGGCCACGGGGATGTTGATTCTCAAATCCAGTGGGCCACGGGGATGTTGATTGTCAAATCCACTTGGTCACAGGATTTTGATTTTTAAATCCACTGGTCCACAGGGATTTTAATTCTCAAATCCACTAGGCCACGGGGATGTTGATTATCGAATCCACAGGGCCACACGATGTTGATTCTCAAATGCACTGGGCCACAGGATTTTATTTCTCAAATCCACTGGGCCACTGGCATGTTGATTCTCAAGTCCACGTGGCCACAGGATTTTACGTCTCCTATCCAGTGGGCCACGGGGATTTTATTGTGAAATCCTCGTGGCCACGGGGATTTTGAGTCTCAAATCCATGGGGCCCTGGGGCATTTACTTCTCAAATCCAAGGGGCAACGGGCATTTTAATTCTCCAATCCACTTGGCCACGGGGATTTTGATTCTAAAACCCCCTGGGCCATGGGGATTTTAGTTCTCAAATCCAATGGGCCACAGGGATGTGGAGTCTGAAGTCCACGTGGCCACAGGATTTTACTTCTCAAATCCACTGGGCCTCGGGGATTTTGATGCTCAAATCCATGGGGCCATGGGGATTTTACTTCTCAAATCCACGGGGCCACGGACATTTTAATTCTCAAATCCAGTGGGCCACGAGGATGTTGATTCTCAAATCCCCTGGGCCATGAGGATTTGAATTCTCAAGTGCACTGTGCCATGGGGATTTCAATTCTCCAAGCTCACCGGGCCATGGGGATGTTGATTCCTAAATCCAGTGGGCCACGGGGATGTTGATTCTCAAATCCACTAGGCCACGCGTATTTTAATTCTGAAATCCAGTTGGTCACAGGATTTTAGTTCTGAAATCCACTGGGCCACGGGGATTTTAATTCTCAAATCCACTGGGCCATGGGGAAGTTACTTCTCAAATCCCCGGGGCAACAGGCATTTTAATTCTCAAATCCATTGGGCCATGGGGATTTCAGTTCTGAAATCCACTGGGCCACTGGGATTGTAATTCTCAAATCCACTGGGCCACCTTGATTTTGATTCTCAAATCCACTGTGCCATGGTGATTTTAATTCTTAATTCCACTGGGCCACGGGGATTTTGATTCTCAAAATCACTGGGCCACGGGGATTTTGATTCTCAAATCCATAGGGCCACCGGGATTTTAATTCTCAAATCTCCTGGGCCGCGGGGGTTTTGATTCTCAAATCCACTTTGTCACAGGATTTTACTTTTCAAATCCACTTAGGCACAGGATTCTCATTCTCAAATCCATAGGGTTACGGGGATTTGGATTCTCAAATCCACTGGGCACAGGATTTTAATTCTCTCAATTCACTGGGACATGGGGATTTTGATTCTCAACTCTCCTTGGTCACAGGAATTTTAATTCTCAAATCCACTTGGTCACAGGATTTTAATTCTCAAATCCACTTAGCCAATATGATTTTGTTTCTCAGATTCAGCGGGCCACGAGGATTTCAATTCTCAAATGCACTGGGCCACGGGGATTTCAATTCTCAAGTCCACCGGGCCACGGGGATATTGATTCCTAAATGCACTGGGCCACAGGGATTTTGATTCTCAAATCCAGTAGGCCACGCGTATTTTAATTCTGAAATCCAGTTGGTCACAGGATTTTAATTCTGAAATCCACTGGGCCACGGGGATTTTAATTCTGAAATCCACTGGGCCATGGGGAAGTTACTTCTCAAATCCCCGGGGCAACAGGCATTTTAATTCTCAAATCCATTGGGCCATGGGGATTTCAGTTCTGAAATCCACTGGGCCACTGGGATTGTAATTCTCAAATCCACTGGGCCACGGGGATTTTGATTCTGAAATCCACTGGGCCTCGGGGATTTTAATTCTCTAATTCAAAGGGCCACGGGGATGTTGATTCCTAAATCCAGTGGGCCACGGGGATGTTGATTCTCAAATCCACTAGGCCACGCGTATTTTAATTCTGAAATCCAGTTGGTCACAGGATTTTAATTTTGAAATCCACTGGGCCACTGGGATTGTAATTCTGAAATCCACTGGGCCACTGGGATTGTAATTCTCAAATCCGCTGGGCCACCTTGATTTTGATTCTCAAATCCACTGGGCCTCGGGGATGTTGATTCTGAAATCCACTGGGTCAAGGGGATTTTACTTCTCAAATCCCATGAGGCATGGGGATTTTACTTCTCAAATGCTCTGGGCTACGGAGATATTTATTCTCAAATCCACTGGGCACGGGAATTTTTATTCTCAAATCCACTGGGCCATGGTGATTTTAATTCTTAAATCCCCTGGGCCACGGGGATGTTTATTCTCAAATCCGCTTGGTCACGGGGATTTTGATTCTCAAATCCATAGGGCCACCGGGATTTTAATTCTCAAATCTCCTGGGCCGCGGGGGTTTTGATTCTCAAATCCACTTTGTCACAGGATTTTACTTTTCAAATCCACTTAGGCACAGGATTCTCATTCTCAAATCCATAGGGTTACGGGGATTTGGATTCTCAAATCCACTGGGCACAGGATTTTAATTCTCTCAATTCACTGGGACATGGGGATTTTGATTCTCAACTCTCCTTGGTCACAGGAATTTTAATTCTCAAATCCACTTGGTCACAGGATTTTAATTCTCAAATCCACTTAGCCAATATGATTTTGTTTCTCAGATTCAGCGGGCCACGAGGATTTCAATTCTCAAATGCACTGGGCCACGGGGATTTCAATTCTCAAGTCCACCGGGCCACGGGGATGTTGATTCCTAAATGCACTGGGCCACAGGGATTTTGATTCTCAAATCCACTAGGCCACGCGTATTTTTATTCTCAAATGTGGTCGGTCAAAGGATTTTAATTCTGAAATCCACTGGGCCACGGGGATGTTGATTCTCAAATCCAGTGGGCCACGGGGATGTTGATTGTCAAATCCACTTGGTCACAGGATTTTGATTTTTAAATCCACTGGTCCACAGGGATTTTAATTCTCAAATCCACTAGGCCACGGGGATGTTGATTATCGAATCCACAGGGCCACACGATGTTGATTCTCAAATGCACTGGGCCACAGGATTTTATTTCTCAAATCCACTGGGCCACTGGCATGTTGATTCTCAAGTCCACGTGGCCACAGGATTTTACGTCTCCTATCCAGTGGGCCACGGGGATTTTATTGTGAAATCCTCGTGGCCACGGGGATTTTGAGTCTCAAATCCATGGGGCCCTGGGGCATTTACTTCTCAAATCCAAGGGGCAACGGGCATTTTAATTCTCCAATCCACTTGGCCACGGGGATTTTGATTCTAAAACCCCCTGGGCCATGGGGATTTTAGTTCTCAAATCCAATGGGCCACAGGGATGTGGAGTCTGAAGTCCACGTGGCCACAGGATTTTACTTCTCAAATCCACTGGGCCTCGGGGATTTTGATTCTCAAATCCATGGGGCCATGGGGATTTTACTTCTCAAATCCACGGGGCCACGGACATTTTAATTCTCAAATCCAGTGGGCCACGAGGATGTTGATTCTCAAATCCCCTGGGCCATGAGGATTTGAATTCTCAAGTGCACTGTGCCATGGGGATTTCAATTCTCCAAGCTCACCGGGCCATGGGGATGTTGATTCCTAAATCCAGTGGGCCACGGGGATGTTGATTCTCAAATCCACTAGGCCACGCGTATTTTAATACTGAAATCCAGTTGGTCACAGGATTTTAGTTCTGAAATCCACTGGGCCACGGGGATTTTAATTCTCAAATCCACTGGGCCATGGGGAAGTTACTTCTCAAATCCCCGGGGCAACAGGCATTTTAATTCTCAAATCCATTGGGCCATGGGGATTTCAGTTCTGAAATCCACTGGGCCACTGGGATTGTAATTCTCAAATCCACTGGGCCACGGGGATTTTGATTCTCAAATCCACTGTGCCATGGTGATTTTAATTCTTAATTCCACTGGGCCACGGGGATTTTGATTCTCAAAATCACTGGGCCACGGGGATTTTGATTCTCAAATCCATAGGGCCACCGGGATTTTAATTCTCAAATCTCCTGGGCCGCGGGGGTTTTGATTCTCAAATCCACTTTGTCACAGGATTTTACTTTTCAAATCCACTTAGGCACAGGATTCTCATTCTCAAATCCATAGGGTTACGGGGATTTGGATTCTCAAATCCACTGGGCACAGGATTTTAATTCTCTCAATTCACTGGGACATGGGGATTTTGATTCTCAACTCTCCTTGGTCACAGGAATTTTAATTCTCAAATCCACTTGGTCACAGGATTTTAATTCTCAAATCCACTTAGCCAATATGATTTTGTTTCTCAGATTCAGCGGGCCACGAGGATTTCAATTCTCAAATGCACTGGGCCACGGGGATTTCAATTCTCAAGTCCACCGGGCCACGGGGATATTGATTCCTAAATGCACTGGGCCACAGGGATTTTGATTCTCAAATCCAGTAGGCCACGCGTATTTTAATTCTGAAATCCAGTTGGTCACAGGATTTTAATTCTGAAATCCACTGGGCCACGGGGATTTTAATTCTGAAATCCACTGGGCCATGGGGAAGTTACTTCTCAAATCCCCGGGGCAACAGGCATTTTAATTCTCAAATCCATTGGGCCATGGGGATTTCAGTTCTGAAATCCACTGGGCCACTGGGATTGTAATTCTCAAATCCACTGGGCCACGGGGATTTTGATTCTGAAATCCACTGGGCCTCGGGGATTTTAATTCTCTAATTCAAAGGGCCACGGGGATGTTGATTCCTAAATCCAGTGGGCCACGGGGATGTTGATTCTCAAATCCACTAGGCCACGCGTATTTTAATTCTGAAATCCAGTTGGTCACAGGATTTTAATTCTGAAATCCACTGGGCCACTGGGATTGTAATTCTGAAATCCACTCGGCCACTGGGATTGTAATTCTCAAATCCACTGGGCCACCTTGATTTTGATTCTCAAATCCACTGGGCCTCGGGGATGTTGATTCTGAAATCCACTGGGTCAAGGGGATTTTACTTCTCAAATCCCATGAGGCATGGGGATTTTACTTCTCAAATGCTCTGGGCTACGGAGATATTTATTCTCAAATCCACTGGGCACGGGAATTTTTATTCTCAAATCCACTGGGCCATGGTGATTTTAATTCTTAAATCCCCTGGGCCACGGGGATGTTTATTCTCAAATCCGCTTGGTCACGGGGATTTTGATTCTCAAATCCATAGGGCCACCGGGATTTTAATTCTCAAATCTCCTGGGCCACGGGGGTTTTGATTCTCAAATCCACTTTGTCACAGGATTTTACTTTTCAAAGCCACTTAGGCACAGGATTCTCATTCTCAAATCCATAGGCTTACGGGGATTTGGATTCTCAAATCCACTGGGCACAGGATTTTAATTCTCTCAATTCACTGGGACATGGGGATTTTGATTCTCAACTCTCCTTGGTCACAGGAATTTTAATTCTCAAATCCACTTGGTCACAGGATTTTAATTCTCAAATCCACTTAGCCAATATGATTTTGTTTCTCAGATTCAGCGGGCCACGAGGATTTCAATTCTCAAATGCACTGGGCCACGGGGATTTCAATTCTCAAGTCCACCGGGCCACGGGGATGTTGATTCCTAAATGCACTGGGCCACAGGGATTTTGATTCTCAAATCCACTAGGCCACGCGTATTTTTATTCTCAAATGTGGTCGGTCAAAGGATTTTAATTCTGAAATCCACTGGGCCACGGGGATGTTGATTCTCAAATCCAGTGGGCCACGGGGATGTTGATTGTCAAATCCACTTGGTCACAGGATTTTGATTTTTAAATCCACTGGTCCACAGGGATTTTAATTCTCAAATCCACTAGGCCACGGGGATGTTGATTATCGAATCCACAGGGCCACACGATGTTGATTCTCAAATGCACTGGGCCACAGGATTTTATTTCTCAAATCCACTGGGCCACTGGCATGTTGATTCTCAAGTCCACGTGGCCACAGGATTTTACGTCTCCTATCCAGTGGGCCACGGGGATTTTATTGTGAAATCCTCGTGGCCACGGGGATTTTGAGTCTCAAATCCATGGGGCCCTGGGGCATTTACTTCTCAAATCCAAGGGGCAACGGGCATTTTAATTCTCCAATCCACTTGGCCACGGGGATTTTGATTCTAAAACCCCCTGGGCCATGGGGATTTTAGTTCTCAAATCCAATGGGCCACAGGGATGTGGAGTCTGAAGTCCACGTGGCCACAGGATTTTACTTCTCAAATCCACTGGGCCTCGGGGATTTTGATTCTCAAATCCATGGGGCCATGGGGATTTTACTTCTCAAATCCACGGGGCCACGGACATTTTAATTCTCAAATCCAGTGGGCCACGAGGATGTTGATTCTCAAATCCCCTGGGCCATGAGGATTTGAATTCTCAAGTGCACTGTGCCATGGGGATTTCAATTCTCCAAGCTCACCGGGCCATGGGGATGTTGATTCCTAAATCCAGTGGGCCACGGGGATGTTGATTCTCAAATCCACTAGGCCACGCGTATTTTAATTCTGAAATCCAGTTGGTCACAGGATTTTAATTCTGAAATCCACTGGGCCACTGGGATTGTAATTCTCAAATCCACTGGGCCACCTTGATTTTGATTCTCAAATCCACTGGGCCACTGGGATTGTAATTCTCAAATCCACTGGGCCACCTTGATTTTGATTCTCAAATCCACTGGGCCACTGGGATTGTAATTCTCAAATCCACTGGGCCACGGGGATGTTCATTCCTAAATCCAGTGGGCCACGGGGATGTTGATTCTCAAATCCACTAGGCCACGCGTATTTTAATTTTGAAATCCAGTTGGTCACAGGATTTTAGTTCTGAAATCCACTGGGCCACTGGGATTGTAATTCTGAAATCCACTGGGCCACTGGGATTGTAATTCTCAAATCCACTGGGCCACGGGGATTTTGATTCTCAAATCCACTGTGCCATGGTGATTTTAATTCTTAATTCCACTGGGCCACGGGGATTTTGATTCTCAAAATCACTGGGCCACGGGGATTTTGATTCTCAAATCCATAGGGCCACCGGGATTTTAATTCTCAAATCTCCTGGGCCACGGGGGTTTTGATTCTCAAATCCACTTTGTCACAGGATTTTACTTTTCAAATCCACTTAGGCACAGGATTCTCATTCTCAAATCCATAGGGTTACGGGGATTTGGATTCTCAAATCCACTGGGCACAGGATTTTAATTCTCTCAATTCACTGGGACATGGGGATTTTGATTCTCAACTCTCCTTGGTCACAGGAATTTTAATTCTCAAATCCACTTGGTCACAGGATTTTAATTCTCAAATCCACTTAGCCAATATGATTTTGTTTCTCAGATTCAGCGGGCCACGAGGATTTCAATTCTCAAATGCACTGGGCCACGGGGATTTCAATTCTCAAGTCCACCGGGCCACGGGGATGTTGATTCCTAAATGCACTGGGCCACAGGGATTTTGATTCTCAAATCCACTAGGCCACGCGTATTTTTATTCTCAAATGTGGTCGGTCAAAGGATTTTAATTCTGAAATCCACTGGGCCACGGGGATGTTGATTCTCAAATCCAGTGGGCCACGGGGATGTTGATTGTCAAATCCACTTGGTCACAGGATTTTGATTTTTAAATCCACTGGTCCACGGGGTTTTTAATTCTCAAATCCACTAGGCCACGGGGATTTTGAGTCTCAAATCCCCTGTGCCACCGGGATTTTAATTCTCAAATTCACTGGGCCACGGGGATGTTGATTGTCGAATCCACAGGGCCACACGATGTTGATTCTCAAATGCACTGGGCCACAGGATTTTATTTCTCAAATCCACTGGGCCACTGGCATGTTGATTCTCAAGTCCACGTGGCCACAGGATTTTACGTCTCCTATCCAGTGGGCCACGGGGATTTTATTGTGAAATCCTCGTGGCCACGGGGATTTTGAGTCTCAAATCCATGGGGCCCTGGGGCATTTACTTCTCAAATCCAAGGGGCAACGGGCATTTTAATTCTCCAATCCACTTGGCCACGGGGATTTTGATTCTAAAACCCCCTGGGCCATGGGGATTTTAGTTCTCAAATCCAATGGGCCACAGGGATGTGGAGTCTGAAGTCCACGTGGCCACAGGATTTTACTTCTCAAATCCACTGGGCCTCGGGGATTTTGATTCTCAAATCCATGGGGCCATGGGGATTTTACTTCTCAAATCCACGGGGCCACGGACATTTTAATTCTCAAATCCAGTGGGCCACGAGGATGTTGATTCTCAAATCCCCTGGGCCATGAGGATTTGAATTCTCAAGTGCACTGTGCCATGGGGATTTCAATTCTCCAAGCTCACCGGGCCATGGGGATGTTGATTCCTAAATCCAGTGGGCCACGGGGATGTTGATTCTCAAATCCACTAGGCCACGCGTATTTTAATACTGAAATCCAGTTGGTCACAGGATTTTAGTTCTGAAATCCACTGGGCCACGGGGATTTTAATTCTCAAATCCACTGGGCCATGGGGAAGTTACTTCTCAAATCCCCGGGGCAACAGGCATTTTAATTCTCAAATCCATTGGGCCATGGGGATTTCAGTTCTGAAATCCACTGGGCCACTGGGATTGTAATTCTCAAATCCACTGGGCCACGGGGATTTTGATTCTCAAATCCACTG
The DNA here is from genome assembly GCA_037975005.1 of Platalea minor. Taxonomy (NCBI): domain Eukaryota; kingdom Metazoa; phylum Chordata; class Aves; order Pelecaniformes; family Threskiornithidae; genus Platalea; species Platalea minor. Next base: position 119,332 of record JBBPFK010000100.1, read on the forward strand.
TGCCATGGTGATTTTAATTCTTAATTCCACTGGGCCACGGGGATTTTGATTCTCAAAATCACTGGGCCACGGGGATTTTGATTCTCAAATCCATAGGGCCACCGGGATTTTAATTCTCAAATCTCCTGGGCCGCGGGGGTTTTGATTCTCAAATCCACTTTGTCACAGGATTTTACTTTTCAAATCCACTTAGGCACAGGATTCTCATTCTCAAATCCATAGGGTTACGGGGATTTGGATTCTCAAATCCACTGGGCACAGGATTTTAATTCTCTCAATTCACTGGGACATGGGGATTTTGATTCTCAACTCTCCTTGGTCACAGGAATTTTAATTCTCAAATCCACTTGGTCACAGGATTTTAATTCTCAAATCCACTTAGCCAATATGATTTTGTTTCTCAGATTCAGCGGGCCACGAGGATTTCAATTCTCAAATGCACTGGGCCACGGGGATTTCAATTCTCAAGTCCACCGGGCCACGGGGATATTGATTCCTAAATGCACTGGGCCACAGGGATTTTGATTCTCAAATCCAGTAGGCCACGCGTATTTTAATTCTGAAATCCAGTTGGTCACAGGATTTTAATTCTGAAATCCACTGGGCCACGGGGATTTTAATTCTGAAATCCACTGGGCCATGGGGAAGTTACTTCTCAAATCCCCGGGGCAACAGGCATTTTAATTCTCAAATCCATTGGGCCATGGGGATTTCAGTTCTGAAATCCACTGGGCCACTGGGATTGTAATTCTCAAATCCACTGGGCCACGGGGATTTTGATTCTGAAATCCACTGGGCCTCGGGGATTTTAATTCTCTAATTCAAAGGGCCACGGGGATGTTGATTCCTAAATCCAGTGGGCCACGGGGATGTTGATTCTCAAATCCACTAGGCCACGCGTATTTTAATTCTGAAATCCAGTTGGTCACAGGATTTTAATTCTGAAATCCACTGGGCCACTGGGATTGTAATTCTGAAATCCACTCGGCCACTGGGATTGTAATTCTCAAATCCGCTGGGCCACCTTGATTTTGATTCTCAAATCCACTGGGCCTCGGGGATGTTGATTCTGAAATCCACTGGGTCAAGGGGATTTTACTTCTCAAATCCCATGAGGCATGGGGATTTTACTTCTCAAATGCTCTGGGCTACGGAGATATTTATTCTCAAATCCACTGGGCACGGGAATTTTTATTCTCAAATCCACTGGGCCATGGTGATTTTAATTCTTAAATCCCCTGGGCCACGGGGATGTTTATTCTCAAATCCGCTTGGTCACGGGGATTTTGATTCTCAAATCCATAGGGCCACCGGGATTTTAATTCTCAAATCTCCTGGGCCGCGGGGGTTTTGATTCTCAAATCCACTTTGTCACAGGATTTTACTTTTCAAATCCACTTAGGCACAGGATTCTCATTCTCAAATCCATAGGGTTACGGGGATTTGGATTCTCAAATCCACTGGGCACAGGATTTTAATTCTCTCAATTCACTGGGACATGGGGATTTTGATTCTCAACTCTCCTTGGTCACGGGAATTTTAATTCTCAAATCCACTTGGTCACAGGATTTTAATTCTCAAATCCACTTAGCCAATATGATTTTGTTTCTCAGATTCAGCGGGCCACGAGGATTTCAATTCTCAAATGCACTGGGCCACGGGGAGTTCAATTCTCAAGTCCACCGGGCCACGGGGATGTTGATTCCTAAATGCACTGGGCCACAGGGATTTTGATTCTCAAATCCACTAGGCCACGCGTATTTTTATTCTCAAATGTGGTCGGTCAAAGGATTTTAATTCTGAAATCCACTGGGCCACGGGGATGTTGATTCTCAAATCCAGTGGGCCACGGGGATGTTGATTGTCAAATCCACTTGGTCACAGGATTTTGATTTTTAAATCCACTGGTCCACAGGGATTTTAATTCTCAAATCCACTAGGCCACGGGGATGTTGATTATCGAATCCACAGGGCCACACGATGTTGATTCTCAAATGCACTGGGCCACAGGATTTTATTTCTCAAATCCACTGGGCCACTGGCATGTTGATTCTCAAGTCCACGTGGCCACAGGATTTTACGTCTCCTATCCAGTGGGCCACGGGGATTTTATTGTGAAATCCTCGTGGCCACGGGGATTTTGAGTCTCAAATCCATGGGGCCCTGGGGCATTTACTTCTCAAATCCAAGGGGCAACGGGCATTTTAATTCTCCAATCCACTTGGCCACGGGGATTTTGATTCTAAAACCCCCTGGGCCATGGGGATTTTAGTTCTCAAATCCAATGGGCCACAGGGATGTGGAGTCTGAAGTCCACGTGGCCACAGGATTTTACTTCTCAAATCCACTGGGCCTCGGGGATTTTGATTCTCAAATCCATGGGGCCATGGGGATTTTACTTCTCAAATCCACGGGGCCACGGACATTTTAATTCTCAAATCCAGTGGGCCACGAGGATGTTGATTCTCAAATCCCCTGGGCCATGAGGATTTGAATTCTCAAGTGCACTGTGCCATGGGGATTTCAATTCTCCAAGCTCACCGGGCCATGGGGATGTTGATTCCTAAATCCAGTGGGCCACGGGGATGTTGATTCTCAAATCCACTAGGCCACGCGTATTTTAATTCTGAAATCCAGTTGGTCACAGGATTTTAATTCTGAAATCCACTGGGCCACTGGGATTGTAATTCTCAAATCCACTGGGCCACCTTGATTTTGATTCTCAAATCCACTGGGCCACTGGGATTGTAATTCTCAAATCCACTGGGCCACCTTGATTTTGATTCTCAAATCCACTGGGCCACTGGGATTGTAATTCTCAAATCCACTGGGCCACGGGGATGTTCATTCCTAAATCCAGTGGGCCACGGGGATGTTGATTCTCAAATCCACTAGGCCACGCGTATTTTAATTTTGAAATCCAGTTGGTCACAGGATTTTAGTTCTGAAATCCACTGGGCCACTGGGATTGTAATTCTGAAATCCACTGGGCCACTGGGATTGTAATTCTAGAATCCGCTGGGCCACCTTGATTTTGATTCTCAAATCCACTGGGCCTCGGGGATGTTGATTCTGAAATCCACTGGGTCAAGGGGATTTTACTTCTCAAATCCCATGAGGCATGGGGATTTTACTTCTCAAATGCTCTGGGCTACGGAGATATTTATTCTCAAATCCACTGGGCACGGGAATTTTTATTCTCAAATCCACTGGGCCATGGTGATTTTAATTCTGAAATCCACTGGGCCACGGGGATGTTGATTCTCAAATCCACTAGGCCACGCGTATTTTAATTCTGAAATCCAGTTGGTCACAAGATTTTAGTTCTGAAATCCACTGGGCCACGGGGATTTTAATTCTCAAATCCACTGGGCCATGGGGAAGTTACTTCTCAAATCCCCGGGGCAACAGGCATTTTAATTCTCAAATCCATTGGGCCATGGGGATTTCAGTTCTGAAATCCACTGGGCCACTGGGATTGTAATTCTCAAATCCACTGGGCCACGGGGATTTTGATTCTCAAATCCACTGTGCCATGGTGATTTTAATTCTTAATTCCACTGGGCCACGGGGATTTTGATTCTCAAAATCACTGGGCCACGGGGATTTTGATTCTCAAATCCATAGGGCCACCGGGATTTTAATTCTCAAATCTCCTGGGCCACGGGGGTTTTGATTCTCAAATCCACTTTGTCACAGGATTTTACTTTTCAAATCCACTTAGGCACAGGATTCTCATTCTCAAATCCATAGGGTTACGGGGATTTGGATTCTCAAATCCACTGGGCACAGGATTTTAATTCTCTCAATTCACTGGGACATGGGGATTTTGATTCTCAACTCTCCTTGGTCACAGGAATTTTAATTCTCAAATCCACTTGGTCACAGGATTTTAATTCTCAAATCCACTTAGCCAATATGATTTTGTTTCTCAGATTCAGCGGGCCACGAGGATTTCAATTCTCAAATGCACTGGGCCACGGGGATTTCAATTCTCAAGTCCACCGGGCCACGGGGATGTTGATTCCTAAATGCACTGGGCCACAGGGATTTTGATTCTCAAATCCACTAGGCCACGCGTATTTTTATTCTCAAATGTGGTCGGTCAAAGGATTTTAATTCTGAAATCCACTGGGCCACGGGGATGTTGATTCTCAAATCCAGTGGGCCACGGGGATGTTGATTGTCAAATCCACTTGGTCACAGGATTTTGATTTTTAAATCCACTGGTCCACGGGGTTTTTAATTCTCAAATCCACTAGGCCACGGGGATTTTGAGTCTCAAATCCCCTGTGCCACCGGGATTTTAATTCTCAAATTCACTGGGCCACGGGGATGTTGATTGTCGAATCCACAGGGCCACACGATGTTGATTCTCAAATGCACTGGGCCACAGGATTTTATTTCTCAAATCCACTGGGCCACTGGCATGTTGATTCTCAAGTCCACGTGGCCACAGGATTTTACGTCTCCTATCCAGTGGGCCACGGGGATTTTATTGTGAAATCCTCGTGGCCACGGGGATTTTGAGTCTCAAATCCATGGGGCCCTGGGGCATTTACTTCTCAAATCCAAGGGGCAACGGGCATTTTAATTCTCCAATCCACTTGGCCACGGGGATTTTGATTCTAAAACCCCCTGGGCCATGGGGATTTTAGTTCTCAAATCCAATGGGCCACAGGGATGTGGAGTCTGAAGTCCACGTGGCCACAGGATTTTACTTCTCAAATCCACTGGGCCTCGGGGATTTTGATTCTCAAATCCATGGGGCCATGGGGATTTTACTTCTCAAATCCACGGGGCCACGGACATTTTAATTCTCAAATCCAGTGGGCCACGAGGATGTTGATTCTCAAATCCCCTGGGCCATGGGGATTTGAATTCTCAAATGCACTGTGCCATGGGGATTTCAATTCTCCAAGCTCACCGGGCCACGGGGATGTTGATTCCTAAATCCAGTGGGCCACGGGGATGTTGATTCTCAAATCCACTAGGCCACGCGTATTTTAATTCTGAAATCCAGTTGGTCACAGGATTTTAATTCTGAAATCCACTCGGCCACTGGGATTGTAATTCTCAAATCCGCTGGGCCACCTTGATTTTGATTCTCAAATCCACTGGGCCTCGGGGATGTTGATTCTGAAATCCACTGGGTCAAGGGGATTTTACTTCTCAAATCCCATGAGGCATGGGGATTTTACTTCTCAAATGCTCTGGGCTACGGAGATATTTATTCTCAAATCCACTGGGCACGGGAATTTTTATTCTCAAATCCACTGGGCCATGGTGATTTTAATTCTTAAATCCCCTGGGCCACGGGGATGTTTATTCTCAAATCCGCTTGGTCACGGGGATTTTGATTCTCAAATCCATAGGGCCACCGGGATTTTAATTCTCAAATCTCCTGGGCCGCGGGGGTTTTGATTCTCAAATCCACTTTGTCACAGGATTTTACTTTTCAAATCCACTTAGGCACAGGATTCTCATTCTCAAATCCATAGGGTTACGGGGATTTGGATTCTCAAATCCACTGGGCACAGGATTTTAATTCTCTCAATTCACTGGGACATGGGGATTTTGATTCTCAACTCTCCTTGGTCACAGGAATTTTAATTCTCAAATCCACTTGGTCACAGGATTTTAATTCTCAAATCCACTTAGCCAATATGATTTTGTTTCTCAGATTCAGCGGGCCACGAGGATTTCAATTCTCAAATGCACTGGGCCACGGGGATTTCAATTCTCAAGTCCACCGGGCCACGGGGATGTTGATTCCTAAATGCACTGGGCCACAGGGATTTTGATTCTCAAATCCACTAGGCCACGCGTATTTTTATTCTCAAATGTGGTCGGTCAAAGGATTTTAATTCTGAAATCCACTGGGCCACGGGGATGTTGATTCTCAAATCCAGTGGGCCACGGGGATGTTGATTGTCAAATCCACTTGGTCACAGGATTTTGATTTTTAAATCCACTGGTCCACAGGGATTTTAATTCTCAAATCCACTAGGCCACGGGGATGTTGATTATCGAATCCACAGGGCCACACGATGTTGATTCTCAAATGCACTGGGCCACAGGATTTTATTTCTCAAATCCACTGGGCCACTGGCATGTTGATTCTCAAGTCCACGTGGCCACAGGATTTTACGTCTCCTATCCAGTGGGCCACGGGGATTTTATTGTGAAATCCTCGTGGCCACGGGGATTTTGAGTCTCAAATCCATGGGGCCCTGGGGCATTTACTTCTCAAATCCAAGGGGCAACGGGCATTTTAATTCTCCAATCCACTTGGCCACGGGGATTTTGATTCTAAAACCCCCTGGGCCATGGGGATTTTAGTTCTCAAATCCAATGGGCCACAGGGATGTGGAGTCTGAAGTCCACGTGGCCACAGGATTTTACTTCTCAAATCCACTGGGCCTCGGGGATTTTGATTCTCAAATCCATGGGGCCATGGGGATTTTACTTCTCAAATCCACGGGGCCACGGACATTTTAATTCTCAAATCCAGTGGGCCACGAGGATGTTGATTCTCAAATCCCCTGGGCCATGAGGATTTGAATTCTCAAGTGCACTGTGCCATGGGGATTTCAATTCTCCAAGCTCACCGGGCCATGGGGATGTTGATTCCTAAATCCAGTGGGCCACGGGGATGTTGATTCTCAAATCCACTAGGCCACGCGTATTTTAATTCTGAAATCCAGTTGGTCACAGGATTTTAATTCTGAAATCCACTGGGCCACTGGGATTGTAATTCTCAAATCCACTGGGCCACCTTGATTTTGATTCTCAAATCCACTGGGCCACTGGGATTGTAATTCTCAAATCCACTGGGCCACCTTGATTTTGATTCTCAAATCCACTGGGCCACTGGGATTGTAATTCTCAAATCCACTGGGCCACGGGGATGTTCATTCCTAAATCCAGTGGGCCACGGGGATGTTGATTCTCAAATCCACTAGGCCACGCGTATTTTAATTTTGAAATCCAGTTGGTCACAGGATTTTAGTTCTGAAATCCACTGGGCCACTGGGATTGTAATTCTGAAATCCACTGGGCCACTGGGATTGTAATTCTAGAATCCGCTGGGCCACCTTGATTTTGATTCTCAAATCCACTGGGCCTCGGGGATGTTGATTCTGAAATCCACTGGGTCAAGGGGATTTTACTTCTCAAATCCCATGAGGCATGGGGATTTTACTTCTCAAATGCTCTGGGCTACGGAGATATTTATTCTCAAATCCACTGGGCACGGGAATTTTTATTCTCAAATCCACTGGGCCATGGTGATTTTAATTCTGAAATCCACTGGGCCACGGGGATGTTGATTCTCAAATCCACTAGGCCACGCGTATTTTAATTCTGAAATCCAGTTGGTCACAAGATTTTAGTTCTGAAATCCACTGGGCCACGGGGATTTTAATTCTCAAATCCACTGGGCCATGGGGAAGTTACTTCTCAAATCCCCGGGGCAACAGGCATTTTAATTCTCAAATCCATTGGGCCATGGGGATTTCAGTTCTGAAATCCACTGGGCCACTGGGATTGTAATTCTCAAATCCACTGGGCCACGGGGATTTTGATTCTCAAATCCACTGTGCCATGGTGATTTTAATTCTTAATTCCACTGGGCCACGGGGATTTTGATTCTCAAAATCACTGGGCCACGGGGATTTTGATTCTCAAATCCATAGGGCCACCGGGATTTTAATTCTCAAATCTCCTGGGCCACGGGGGTTTTGATTCTCAAATCCACTTTGTCACAGGATTTTACTTTTCAAATCCACTTAGGCACAGGATTCTCATTCTCAAATCCATAGGGTTACGGGGATTTGGATTCTCAAATCCACTGGGCACAGGATTTTAATTCTCTCAATTCACTGGGACATGGGGATTTTGATTCTCAACTCTCCTTGGTCACAGGAATTTTAATTCTCAAATCCACTTGGTCACAGGATTTTAATTCTCAAATCCACTTAGCCAATATGATTTTGTTTCTCAGATTCAGCGGGCCACGAGGATTTCAATTCTCAAATGCACTGGGCCACGGGGATTTCAATTCTCAAGTCCACCGGGCCACGGGGATGTTGATTCCTAAATGCACTGGGCCACAGGGATTTTGATTCTCAAATCCACTAGGCCACGCGTATTTTTATTCTCAAATGTGGTCGGTCAAAGGATTTTAATTCTGAAATCCACTGGGCCACGGGGATGTTGATTCTCAAATCCAGTGGGCCACGGGGATGTTGATTGTCAAATCCACTTGGTCACAGGATTTTGATTTTTAAATCCACTGGTCCACGGGGTTTTTAATTCTCAAATCCACTAGGCCACGGGGATTTTGAGTCTCAAATCCCCTGTGCCACCGGGATTTTAATTCTCAAATTCACTGGGCCACGGGGATGTTGATTGTCGAATCCACAGGGCCACACGATGTTGATTCTCAAATGCACTGGGCCACAGGATTTTATTTCTCAAATCCACTGGGCCACTGGCATGTTGATTCTCAAGTCCACGTGGCCACAGGATTTTACGTCTCCTATCCAGTGGGCCACGGGGATTTTATTGTGAAATCCTCGTGGCCACGGGGATTTTGAGTCTCAAATCCATGGGGCCCTGGGGCATTTACTTCTCAAATCCAAGGGGCAACGGGCATTTTAATTCTCCAATCCACTTGGCCACGGGGATTTTGATTCTAAAACCCCCTGGGCCATGGGGATTTTAGTTCTCAAATCCAATGGGCCACAGGGATGTGGAGTCTGAAGTCCACGTGGCCACAGGATTTTACTTCTCAAATCCACTGGGCCTCGGGGATTTTGATTCTCAAATCCATGGGGCCATGGGGATTTTACTTCTCAAATCCACGGGGCCACGGACATTTTAATTCTCAAATCCAGTGGGCCACGAGGATGTTGATTCTCAAATCCCCTGGGCCATGGGGATTTGAATTCTCAAATGCACTGTGCCATGGGGATTTCAATTCTCCAAGCTCACCGGGCCATGGGGATGTTGATTCCTAAATCCAGTGGGCCACGGGGATGTTGATTCTCAAATCCACTAGGCCACGCGTATTTTAATTCTGAAATCCAGTTGGTCACAGGATTTTAATTCTGAAATCCACTCGGCCACTGGGATTGTAATTCTCAAATCCGCTGGGCCACCTTGATTTTGATTCTCAAATCCACTGGGCCTCGGGGATGTTGATTCTGAAATCCACTGGGTCAAGGGGATTTTACTTCTCAAATCCCATGAGGCATGGGGATTTTACTTCTCAAATGCTCTGGGCTACGGAGATATTTATTCTCAAATCCACTGGGCACGGGAATTTTTATTCTCAAATCCACTGGGCCATGGTGATTTTAATTCTTAAATCCCCTGGGCCACGGGGATGTTTATTCTCAAATCCGCTTGGTCACGGGGATTTTGATTCTCAAATCCATAGGGCCACCGGGATTTTAATTCTCAAATCTCCTGGGCCGCGGGGGTTTTGATTCTCAAATCCACTTTGTCACAGGATTTTACTTTTCAAATCCACTTAGGCACAGGATTCTCATTCTCAAATCCATAGGGTTACGGGGATTTGGATTCTCAAATCCACTGGGCACAGGATTTTAATTCTCTCAATTCACTGGGACATGGGGATTTTGATTCTCAACTCTCCTTGGTCACAGGAATTTTAATTCTCAAATCCACTTGGTCACAGGATTTTAATTCTCAAATCCACTTAGCCAATATGATTTTGTTTCTCAGATTCAGCGGGCCACGAGGATTTCAATTCTCAAATGCACTGGGCCACGGGGATTTCAATTCTCAAGTCCACCGGGCCACGGGGATGTTGATTCCTAAATGCACTGGGCCACAGGGATTTTGATTCTCAAATCCACTAGGCCACGCGTATTTTTATTCTCAAATGTGGTCGGTCAAAGGATTTTAATTCTGAAATCCACTGGGCCACGGGGATGTTGATTCTCAAATCCAGTGGGCCACGGGGATGTTGATTGTCAAATCCACTTGGTCACAGGATTTTGATTTTTAAATCCACTGGTCCACAGGGATTTTAATTCTCAAATCCACTAGGCCACGGGGATGTTGATTATCGAATCCACAGGGCCACACGATGTTGATTCTCAAATGCACTGGGCCACAGGATTTTATTTCTCAAATCCACTGGGCCACTGGCATGTTGATTCTCAAGTCCACGTGGCCACAGGATTTTACGTCTCCTATCCAGTGGGCCACGGGGATTTTATTGTGAAATCCTCGTGGCCACGGGGATTTTGAGTCTCAAATCCATGGGGCCCTGGGGCATTTACTTCTCAAATCCAAGGGGCAACGGGCATTTTAATTCTCCAATCCACTTGGCCACGGGGATTTTGATTCTAAAACCCCCTGGGCCATGGGGATTTTAGTTCTCAAATCCAATGGGCCACAGGGATGTGGAGTCTGAAGTCCACGTGGCCACAGGATTTTACTTCTCAAATCCACTGGGCCTCGGAGATTTTGATTCTCAAATCCATGGGGCCATGGGGATTTTACTTCTCAAATCCACGGGGCCACGGACATTTTAATTCTCAAATCCAGTGGGCCACGAGGATGTTGATTCTCAAATCCCCTGGGCCATGGGGATTTGAATTCTCAAGTGCACTGTGCCATGGGGATTTCAATTCTCCAAGCTCACCGGGCCATGGGGATGTTGATTCCTAAATCCAGTGGGCCACGGGGATGTTGATTCTCAAATCCACTAGGCCACGTGTATTTTAATTCTGAAATCCAGTTGGTCACAGGATTTTAATTCTGAAATCCACTGGGCCACTGGGATTGTAATTCTCAAATCCACTGGGCCACCTTGATTTTGATTCTCAAATCCACTGGGCCACTGGGATTGTAATTCTCAAATCCACTGGGCCACCTTGATTTTGATTCTCAAATCCACTGGGCCACTGGGATTGTAATTCTCAAATCCACTGGGCCACGGGGATGTTCATTCCTAAATCCAGTGGGCCACGGGGATGTTGATTCTCAAATCCACTAGGCCACGCGTATTTTAATTTTGAAATCCAGTTGGTCACAGGATTTTAGTTCTGAAATCCACTGGGCCACTGGGATTGTAATTCTGAAATCCACTGGGCCACTGGGATTGTAATTCTAGAATCCGCTGGGCCACCTTGATTTTGATTCTCAAATCCACTGGGCCTCGGGGATGTTGATTCTGAAATCCACTGGGTCAAGGGGATTTTACTTCTCAAATCCCATGAGGCATGGGGATTTTACTTCTCAAATGCTCTGGGCTACGGAGATATTTATTCTCAAATCCACTGGGCACGGGAATTTTTATTCTCAAATCCACTGGGCCATGGTGATTTTAATTCTGAAATCCACTGGGCCACGGGGATGTTGATTCTCAAATCCACTAGGCCACGCGTATTTTAATTCTGAAATCCAGTTGGTCACAAGATTTTAGTTCTGAAATCCACTGGGCCACGGGGATTTTAATTCTCAAATCCACTGGGCCATGGGGAAGTTACTTCTCAAATCCCCGGGGCAACAGGCATTTTAATTCTCAAATCCATTGGGCCATGGGGATTTCAGTTCTGAAATCCACTGGGCCACTGGGATTGTAATTCTCAAATCCACTGGGCCACGGGGATTTTGATTCTCAAATCCACTGTGCCATGGTGATTTTAATTCTTAATTCCACTGGGCCACGGGGATTTTGATTCTCAAAATCACTGGGCCACGGGGATTTTGATTCTCAAATCCATAGGGCCACCGGGATTTTAATTCTCAAATCTCCTGGGCCACGGGGGTTTTGATTCTCAAATCCACTTTGTCACAGGATTTTACTTTTCAAATCCACTTAGGCACAGGATTCTCATTCTCAAATCCATAGGGTTACGGGGATTTGGATTCTCAAATCCACTGGGCACAGGATTTTAATTCTCTCAATTCACTGGGACATGGGGATTTTGATTCTCAACTCTCCTTGGTCACAGGAATTTTAATTCTCAAATCCACTTGGTCACAGGATTTTAATTCTCAAATCCACTTAGCCAATATGATTTTGTTTCTCAGATTCAGCGGGCCACGAGGATTTCAATTCTCAAATGCACTGGGCCACGGGGATTTCAATTCTCAAGTCCACCGGGCCACGGGGATGTTGATTCCTAAATGCACTGGGCCACAGGGATTTTGATTCTCAAATCCACTAGGCCACGCGTATTTTTATTCTCAAATGTGGTCGGTCAAAGGATTTTAATTCTGAAATCCACTGGGCCACGGGGATGTTGATTCTCAAATCCAGTGGGCCACGGGGATGTTGATTGTCAAATCCACTTGGTCACAGGATTTTGATTTTTAAATCCACTGGTCCACGGGGTTTTTAATTCTCAAATCCACTAGGCCACGGGGATTTTGAGTCTCAAATCCCCTGTGCCACCGGGATTTTAATTCTCAAATTCACTGGGCCACGGGGATGTTGATTGTCGAATCCACAGGGCCACACGATGTTGATTCTCAAATGCACTGGGCCACAGGATTTTATTTCTCAAATCCACTGGGCCACTGGCATGTTGATTCTCAAGTCCACGTGGCCACAGGATTTTACGTCTCCTATCCAGTGGGCCACGGGGATTTTATTGTGAAATCCTCGTGGCCACGGGGATTTTGAGTCTCAAATCCATGGGGCCCTGGGGCATTTACTTCTCAAATCCAAGGGGCAACGGGCATTTTAATTCTCCAATCCACTTGGCCACGGGGATTTTGATTCTAAAACCCCCTGGGCCATGGGGATTTTAGTTCTCAAATCCAATGGGCCACAGGGATGTGGAGTCTGAAGTCCACGTGGCCACAGGATTTTACTTCTCAAATCCACTGGGCCTCGGGGATTTTGATTCTCAAATCCATGGGGCCATGGGGATTTTACTTCTCAAATCCACGGGGCCACGGACATTTTAATTCTCAAATCCAGTGGGCCACGAGGATGTTGATTCTCAAATCCCCTGGGCCATGAGGATTTGAATTCTCAAGTGCACTGTGCCATGGGGATTTCAATTCTCCAAGCTCACCGGGCCATGGGGATGTTGATTCCTAAATCCAGTGGGCCACGGGGATGTTGATTCTCAAATCCACTAGGCCACGCGTATTTTAATACTGAAATCCAGTTGGTCACAGGATTTTAGTTCTGAAATCCACTGGGCCACGGGGATTTTAATTCTCAAATCCACTGGGCCATGGGGAAGTTACTTCTCAAATCCCCGGGGCAACAGGCATTTTAATTCTCAAATCCATTGGGCCATGGGGATTTCAGTTCTGAAATCCACTGGGCCACTGGGATTGTAATTCTCAAATCCACTGGGCCACGGGGATTTTGATTCTCAAATCCACTGTGCCATGGTGATTTTAATTCTTAATTCCACTGGGCCACGGGGATTTTGATTCTCAAAATCACTGGGCCACGGGGATTTTGATTCTCAAATCCATAGGGCCACCGGGATTTTAATTCTCAAATCTCCTGGGCCGCGGGGGTTTTGATTCTCAAATCCACTTTGTCACAGGATTTTACTTTTCAAATCCACTTAGGCACAGGATTCTCATTCTCAAATCCATAGGGTTACGGGGATTTGGATTCTCAAATCCACTGGGCACAGGATTTTAATTCTCTCAATTCACTGGGACATGGGGATTTTGATTCTCAACTCTCCTTGGTCACAGGAATTTTAATTCTCAAATCCACTTGGTCACAGGATTTTAATTCTCAAATCCACTTAGCCAATATGATTTTGTTTCTCAGATTCAGCGGGCCACGAGGATTTCAATTCTCAAATGCACTGGGCCACGGGGATTTCAATTCTCAAGTCCACCGGGCCACGGGGATATTGATTCCTAAATGCACTGGGCCACAGGGATTTTGATTCTCAAATCCAGTAGGCCACGCGTATTTTAATTCTGAAATCCAGTTGGTCACAGGATTTTAATTCTGAAATCCACTGGGCCACGGGGATTTTAATTCTGAAATCCACTGGGCCATGGGGAAGTTACTTCTCAAATCCCCGGGGCAACAGGCATTTTAATTCTCAAATCCATTGGGCCATGGGGATTTCAGTTCTGAAATCCACTGGGCCACTGGGATTGTAATTCTCAAATCCACTGGGCCACGGGGATTTTGATTCTGAAATCCACTGGGCCTCGGGGATTTTAATTCTCTAATTCAAAGGGCCACGGGGATGTTGATTCCTAAATCCAGTGGGCCACGGGGATGTTGATTCTCAAATCCACTAGGCCACGCGTATTTTAATTCTGAAATCCAGTTGGTCACAGGATTTTAATTCTGAAATCCACTGGGCCACTGGGATTGTAATTCTGAAATCCACTCGGCCACTGGGATTGTAATTCTCAAATCCGCTGGGCCACCTTGATTTTGATTCTCAAATCCACTGGGCCTCGGGGATGTTGATTCTGAAATCCACTGGGTCAAGGGGATTTTACTTCTCAAATCCCATGAGGCATGGGGATTTTACTTCTCAAATGCTCTGGGCTACGGAGATATTTATTCTCAAATCCACTGGGCACGGGAATTTTTATTCTCAAATCCACTGGGCCATGGTGATTTTAATTCTTAAATCCCCTGGGCCACGGGGATGTTTATTCTCAAATCCGCTTGGTCACGGGGATTTTGATTCTCAAATCCATAGGGCCACCGGGATTTTAATTCTCAAATCTCCTGGGCCGCGGGGGTTTTGATTCTCAAATCCACTTTGTCACAGGATTTTACTTTTCAAATCCACTTAGGCACAGGATTCTCATTCTCAAATCCATAGGGTTACGGGGATTTGGATTCTCAAATCCACTGGGCACAGGATTTTAATTCTCTCAATTCACTGGGACATGGGGATTTTGATTCTCAACTCTCCTTGGTCACAGGAATTTTAATTCTCAAATCCACTTGGTCACAGGATTTTAATTCTCAAATCCACTTAGCCAATATGATTTTGTTTCTCAGATTCAGCGGGCCACGAGGATTTCAATTCTCAAATGCACTGGGCCACGGGGATTTCAATTCTCAAGTCCACCGGGCCACGGGGATGTTGATTCCTAAATGCACTGGGCCACAGGGATTTTGATTCTCAAATCCACTAGGCCACGCGTATTTTTATTCTCAAATGTGGTCGGTCAAAGGATTTTAATTCTGAAATCCACTGGGCCACGGGGATGTTGATTCTCAAATCCAGTGGGCCACGGGGATGTTGATTGTCAAATCCACTTGGTCACAGGATTTTGATTTTTAAATCCACTGGTCCACAGGGATTTTAATTCTCAAATCCACTAGGCCACGGGGATGTTGATTATCGAATCCACAGGGCCACACGATGTTGATTCTCAAATGCACTGGGCCACAGGATTTTATTTCTCAAATCCACTGGGCCACTGGCATGTTGATTCTCAAGTCCACGTGGCCACAGGATTTTACGTCTCCTATCCAGTGGGCCACGGGGATTTTATTGTGAAATCCTCGTGGCCACGGGGATTTTGAGTCTCAAATCCATGGGGCCCTGGGGCATTTACTTCTCAAATCCAAGGGGCAACGGGCATTTTAATTCTCCAATCCACTTGGCCACGGGGATTTTGATTCTAAAACCCCCTGGGCCATGGGGATTTTAGTTCTCAAATCCAATGGGCCACAGGGATGTGGAGTCTGAAGTCCACGTGGCCACAGGATTTTACTTCTCAAATCCACTGGGCCTCGGGGATTTTGATTCTCAAATCCATGGGGCCATGGGGATTTTACTTCTCAAATCCACGGGGCCACGGACATTTTAATTCTCAAATCCAGTGGGCCACGAGGATGTTGATTCTCAAATCCCCTGGGCCATGAGGATTTGAATTCTCAAGTGCACTGTGCCATGGGGATTTCAATTCTCCAAGCTCACCGGGCCATGGGGATGTTGATTCCTAAATCCAGTGGGCCACGGGGATGTTGATTCTCAAATCCACTAGGCCACGCGTATTTTAATTCTGAAATCCAGTTGGTCACAGGATTTTAATTCTGAAATCCACTGGGCCACTGGGATTGTAATTCTCAAATCCACTGGGCCACCTTGATTTTGATTCTCAAATCCACTGGGCCACTGGGATTGTAATTCTCAAATCCACTGGGCCACCTTGATTTTGATTCTCAAATCCACTGGGCCACTGGGATTGTAATTCTCAAATCCACTGGGCCACGGGGATGTTCATTCCTAAATCCAGTGGGCCACGGGGATGTTGATTCTCAAATCCACTAGGCCACGCGTATTTTAATTTTGAAATCCAGTTGGTCACAGGATTTTAGTTCTGAAATCCACTGGGCCACTGGGATTGTAATTCTGAAATCCACTGGGCCACTGGGATTGTAATTCTAGAATCCGCTGGGCCACCTTGATTTTGATTCTCAAATCCACTGGGCCTCGGGGATGTTGATTCTGAAATCCACTGGGTCAAGGGGATTTTACTTCTCAAATCCCATGAGGCATGGGGATTTTACTTCTCAAATGCTCTGGGCTACGGAGATATTTATTCTCAAATCCACTGGGCACGGGAATTTTTATTCTCAAATCCACTGGGCCATGGTGATTTTAATTCTGAAATCCACTGGGCCACGGGGATGTTGATTCTCAAATCCACTAGGCCACGCGTATTTTAATTCTGAAATCCAGTTGGTCACAAGATTTTAGTTCTGAAATCCACTGGGCCACGGGGATTTTAATTCTCAAATCCACTGGGCCATGGGGAAGTTACTTCTCAAATCCCCGGGGCAACAGGCATTTTAATTCTCAAATCCATTGGGCCATGGGGATTTCAGTTCTGAAATCCACTGGGCCACTGGGATTGTAATTCTCAAATCCACTGGGCCACGGGGATTTTGATTCTCAAATCCACTGTGCCATGGTGATTTTAATTCTTAATTCCACTGGGCCACGGGGATTTTGATTCTCAAAATCACTGGGCCACGGGGATTTTGATTCTCAAATCCATAGGGCCACCGGGATTTTAATTCTCAAATCTCCTGGGCCACGGGGGTTTTGATTCTCAAATCCACTTTGTCACAGGATTTTACTTTTCAAATCCACTTAGGCACAGGATTCTCATTCTCAAATCCATAGGGTTACGGGGATTTGGATTCTCAAATCCACTGGGCACAGGATTTTAATTCTCTCAATTCACTGGGACATGGGGATTTTGATTCTCAACTCTCCTTGGTCACAGGAATTTTAATTCTCAAATCCACTTGGTCACAGGATTTTAATTCTCAAATCCACTTAGCCAATATGATTTTGTTTCTCAGATTCAGCGGGCCACGAGGATTTCAATTCTCAAATGCACTGGGCCACGGGGATTTCAATTCTCAAGTCCACCGGGCCACGGGGATGTTGATTCCTAAATGCACTGGGCCACAGGGATTTTGATTCTCAAATCCACTAGGCCACGCGTATTTTTATTCTCAAATGTGGTCGGTCAAAGGATTTTAATTCTGAAATCCACTGGGCCACGGGGATGTTGATTCTCAAATCCAGTGGGCCACGGGGATGTTGATTGTCAAATCCACTTGGTCACAGGATTTTGATTTTTAAATCCACTGGTCCACGGGGTTTTTAATTCTCAAATCCACTAGGCCACGGGGATTTTGAGTCTCAAATCCCCTGTGCCACCGGGATTTTAATTCTCAAATTCACTGGGCCACGGGGATGTTGATTGTCGAATCCACAGGGCCACACGATGTTGATTCTCAAATGCACTGGGCCACAGGATTTTATTTCTCAAATCCACTGGGCCACTGGGATGTTGATTCTCAAGTCCACGTGGCCACAGGATTTTACGTCTCCTATCCAGTGGGCCACGGGGATTTTATTGTGAAATCCTCGTGGCCACGGGGATTTTGAGTCTCAAATCCATGGGGCCCTGGGGCATTTACTTCTCAAATCCAAGGGGCAACGGGCATTTTAATTCTCCAATCCACTTGGCCACGGGGATTTTGATTCTAAAACCCCCTGGGCCATGGGGATTTTAGTTCTCAAATCCAATGGGCCACAGGGATGTGGAGTCTGAAGTCCACGTGGCCACAGGATTTTACTTCTCAAATCCACTGGGCCTCGGGGATTTTGATTCTCAAATCCATGGGGCCATGGGGATTTTACTTCTCAAATCCACGGGGCCACAGACATTTTAATTCTCAAATCCAGTGGGCCACGAGGATGTTGATTCTCAAATCCCCTGGGCCATGGGGATTTGAATTCTCAAATGCACTGTGCCATGGGGATTTCAATTCTCCAAGCTCACCGGGCCACGGGGATGTTGATTCCTAAATCCAGTGGGCCACGGGGATGTTGATTCTCAAATCCACTAGGCCACGCGTATTTTAATTCTGAAATCCAGTTGGTCACAGGATTTTAATTCTGAAATCCACTCGGCCACTGGGATTGTAATTCTCAAATCCGCTGGGCCACCTTGATTTTGATTCTCAAATCCACTGGGCCTCGGGGATGTTGATTCTGAAATCCACTGGGTCAAGGGGATTTTACTTCTCAAATCCCATGAGGCATGGGGATTTTACTTCTCAAATGCTCTGGGCTACGGAGATAGTTATTCTCAAATCCACTGGGCACGGGAATTTTTATTCTCAAATCCACTGGGCCATGGTGATTTTAATTCTTAAATCCCCTGGGCCACGGGGATGTTTATTCTCAAATCCGCTTGGTCACGGGGATTTTGATTCTCAAATCCATAGGGCCACCGGGATTTTAATTCTCAAATCTCCTGGGCCGCGGGGGTTTTGATTCTCAAATCCACTTTGTCACAGGATTTTACTTTTCAAATCCACTTAGGCACAGGATTCTCATTCTCAAATCCATAGGGTTACGGGGATTTGGATTCTCAAATCCACTGGGCACAGGATTTTAATTCTCTCAATTCACTGGGACATGGGGATTTTGATTCTCAACTCTCCTTGGTCACAGGAATTTTAATTCTCAAATCCACTTGGTCACAGGATTTTAATTCTCAAATCCACTTAGCCAATATGATTTTGTTTCTCAGATTCAGCGGGCCACGAGGATTTCAATTCTCAAATGCACTGGGCCACGGGGATTTCAATTCTCAAGTCCACCGGGCCACGGGGATGTTGATTCCTAAATGCACTGGGCCACAGGGATTTTGATTCTCAAATCCACTAGGCCACGCGTATTTTTATTCTCAAATGTGGTCGGTCAAAGGATTTTAATTCTGAAATCCACTGGGCCACGGGGATGTTGATTCTCAAATCCAGTGGGCCACGGGGATGTTGATTGTCAAATCCACTTGGTCACAGGATTTTGATTTTTAAATCCACTGGTCCACAGGGATTTTAATTCTCAAATCCACTAGGCCACGGGGATGTTGATTATCGAATCCACAGGGCCACACGATGTTGATTCTCAAATGCACTGGGCCACAGGATTTTATTTCTCAAATCCACTGGGCCACTGGCATGTTGATTCTCAAGTCCACGTGGCCACAGGATTTTACGTCTCCTATCCAGTGGGCCACGGGGATTTTATTGTGAAATCCTCGTGGCCACGGGGATTTTGAGTCTCAAATCCATGGGGCCCTGGGGCATTTACTTCTCAAATCCAAGGGGCAACGGGCATTTTAATTCTCCAATCCACTTGGCCACGGGGATTTTGATTCTAAAACCCCCTGGGCCATGGGGATTTTAGTTCTCAAATCCAATGGGCCACAGGGATGTGGAGTCTGAAGTCCACGTGGCCACAGGATTTTACTTCTCAAATCCACTGGGCCTCGGGGATTTTGATTCTCAAATCCATGGGGCCATGGGGATTTTACTTCTCAAATCCACGGGGCCACGGACATTTTAATTCTCAAATCCAGTGGGCCACGAGGATGTTGATTCTCAAATCCCCTGGGCCATGAGGATTTGAATTCTCAAGTGCACTGTGCCATGGGGATTTCAATTCTCCAAGCTCACCGGGCCATGGGGATGTTGATTCCTAAATCCAGTGGGCCACGGGGATGTTGATTCTCAAATCCACTAGGCCACGCGTATTTTAATTCTGAAATCCAGTTGGTCACAGGATTTTAATTCTGAAATCCACTGGGCCACTGGGATTGTAATTCTCAAATCCACTGGGCCACCTTGATTTTGATTCTCAAATCCACTGGGCCACTGGGATTGTAATTCTCAAATCCACTGGGCCACCTTGATTTTGATTCTCAAATCCACTGGGCCACTGGGATTGTAATTCTCAAATCCACTGGGCCACGGGGATGTTCATTCCTAAATCCAGTGGGCCACGGGGATGTTGATTCTCAAATCCACTAGGCCACGCGTATTTTAATTTTGAAATCCAGTTGGTCACAGGATTTTAGTTCTGAAATCCACTGGGCCACTGGGATTGTAATTCTGAAATCCACTGGGCCACTGGGATTGTAATTCTAGAATCCGCTGGGCCACCTTGATTTTGATTCTCAAATCCACTGGGCCTCGGGGATGTTGATTCTGAAATCCACTGGGTCAAGGGGATTTTACTTCTCAAATCCCATGAGGCATGGGGATTTTACTTCTCAAATGCTCTGGGCTACGGAGATATTTATTCTCAAATCCACTGGGCACGGGAATTTTTATTCTCAAATCCACTGGGCCATGGTGATTTTAATTCTGAAATCCACTGGGCCACGGGGATGTTGATTCTCAAATCCACTAGGCCACGCGTATTTTAATTCTGAAATCCAGTTGGTCACAAGATTTTAGTTCTGAAATCCACTGGGCCACGGGGATTTTAATTCTCAAATCCACTGGGCCATGGGGAAGTTACTTCTCAAATCCCCGGGGCAACAGGCATTTTAATTCTCAAATCCATTGGGCCATGGGGATTTCAGTTCTGAAATCCACTGGGCCACTGGGATTGTAATTCTCAAATCCACTGGGCCACGGGGATTTTGATTCTCAAATCCACTGTGCCATGGTGATTTTAATTCTTAATTCCACTGGGCCACGGGGATTTTGATTCTCAAAATCACTGGGCCACGGGGATTTTGATTCTCAAATCCATAGGGCCACCGGGATTTTAATTCTCAAATCTCCTGGGCCACGGGGGTTTTGATTCTCAAATCCACTTTGTCACAGGATTTTACTTTTCAAATCCACTTAGGCACAGGATTCTCATTCTCAAATCCATAGGGTTACGGGGATTTGGATTCTCAAATCCACTGGGCACAGGATTTTAATTCTCTCAATTCACTGGGACATGGGGATTTTGATTCTCAACTCTCCTTGGTCACAGGAATTTTAATTCTCAAATCCACTTGGTCACAGGATTTTAATTCTCAAATCCACTTAGCCAATATGATTTTGTTTCTCAGATTCAGCGGGCCACGAGGATTTCAATTCTCAAATGCACTGGGCCACGGGGATTTCAATTCTCAAGTCCACCGGGCCACGGGGATGTTGATTCCTAAATGCACTGGGCCACAGGGATTTTGATTCTCAAATCCACTAGGCCACGCGTATTTTTATTCTCAAATGTGGTCGGTCAAAGGATTTTAATTCTGAAATCCACTGGGCCACGGGGATGTTGATTCTCAAATCCAGTGGGCCACGGGGATGTTGATTGTCAAATCCACTTGGTCACAGGATTTTGATTTTTAAATCCACTGGTCCACGGGGTTTTTAATTCTCAAATCCACTAGGCCACGGGGATTTTGAGTCTCAAATCCCCTGTGCCACCGGGATTTTAATTCTCAAATTCACTGGGCCACGGGGATGTTGATTGTCGAATCCACAGGGCCACACGATGTTGATTCTCAAATGCACTGGGCCACAGGATTTTATTTCTCAAATCCACTGGGCCACTGGCATGTTGATTCTCAAGTCCACGTGGCCACAGGATTTTACGTCTCCTATCCAGTGGGCCACGGGGATTTTATTGTGAAATCCTCGTGGCCACGGGGATTTTGAGTCTCAAATCCATGGGGCCCTGGGGCATTTACTTCTCAAATCCAAGGGGCAACGGGCATTTTAATTCTCCAATCCACTTGGCCACGGGGATTTTGATTCTAAAACCCCCTGGGCCATGGGGATTTTAGTTCTCAAATCCAATGGGCCACAGGGATGTGGAGTCTGAAGTCCACGTGGCCACAGGATTTTACTTCTCAAATCCACTGGGCCTCGGGGATTTTGATTCTCAAATCCATGGGGCCATGGGGATTTTACTTCTCAAATCCACGGGGCCACGGACATTTTAATTCTCAAATCCAGTGGGCCACGAGGATGTTGATTCTCAAATCCCCTGGGCCATGGGGATTTGAATTCTCAAATGCACTGTGCCATGGGGATTTCAATTCTCCAAGCTCACCGGGCCACGGGGATGTTGATTCCTAAATCCAGTGGGCCACGGGGATGTTGATTCTCAAATCCACTAGGCCACGCGTATTTTAATTCTGAAATCCAGTTGGTCACAGGATTTTAATTCTGAAATCCACTCGGCCACTGGGATTGTAATTCTCAAATCCGCTGGGCCACCTTGATTTTGATTCTCAAATCCACTGGGCCTCGGGGATGTTGATTCTGAAATCCACTGGGTCAAGGGGATTTTACTTCTCAAATCCCATGAGGCATGGGGATTTTACTTCTCAAATGCTCTGGGCTACGGAGATAGTTATTCTCAAATCCACTGGGCACGGGAATTTTTATTCTCAAATCCACTGGGCCATGGTGATTTTAATTCTTAAATCCCCTGGGCCACGGGGATGTTTATTCTCAAATCCGCTTGGTCACGGGGATTTTGATTCTCAAATCCATAGGGCCACCGGGATTTTAATTCTCAAATCTCCTGGGCCACGGGGGTTTTGATTCTCAAATCCACTTTGTCACAGGATTTTACTTTTCAAATCCACTTAGGCACAGGATTCTCATTCTCAAATCCATAGGGTTACGGGGATTTGGATTCTCAAATCCACTGGGCACAGGATTTTAATTCTCTCAATTCACTGGGACATGGGGATTTTGATTCTCAACTCTCCTTGGTCACAGGAATTTTAATTCTCAAATCCACTTGGTCACAGGATTTTAATTCTCAAATCCACTTAGCCAATATGATTTTGTTTCTCAGATTCAGCGGGCCACGAGGATTTCAATTCTCAAATGCACTGGGCCACGGGGATTTCAATTCTCAAGTCCACCGGGCCACGGGGATGTTGATTCCTAAATGCACTGGGCCACAGGGATTTTGATTCTCAAATCCACTAGGCCACGCGTATTTTTATTCTCAAATGTGGTCGGTCAAAGGATTTTAATTCTGAAATCCACTGGGCCACGGGGATGTTGATTCTCAAATCCAGTGGGCCACGGGGATGTTGATTGTCAAATCCACTTGGTCACAGGATTTTGATTTTTAAATCCACTGGTCCACGGGGTTTTTAATTCTCAAATCCACTAGGCCACGGGGATTTTGAGTCTCAAATCCCCTGTGCCACCGGGATTTTAATTCTCAAATTCACTGGGCCACGGGGATGTTGATTGTCGAATCCACAGGGCCACACGATGTTGATTCTCAAATGCACTGGGCCACAGGATTTTATTTCTCAAATCCACTGGGCCACTGGCATGTTGATTCTCAAGTCCACGTGGCCACAGGATTTTACGTCTCCTATCCAGTGGGCCACGGGGATTTTATTGTGAAATCCTCGTGGCCACGGGGATTTTGAGTCTCAAATCCATGGGGCCCTGGGGCATTTACTTCTCAAATCCAAGGGGCAACGGGCATTTTAATTCTCCAATCCACTTGGCCACGGGGATTTTGATTCTAAAACCCCCTGGGCCATGGGGATTTTAGTTCTCAAATCCAATGGGCCACAGGGATGTGGAGTCTGAAGTCCACGTGGCCACAGGATTTTACTTCTCAAATCCACTGGGCCTCGGGGATTTTGATTCTCAAATCCATGGGGCCATGGGGATTTTACTTCTCAAATCCACGGGGCCACGGACATTTTAATTCTCAAATCCAGTGGGCCACGAGGATGTTGATTCTCAAATCCCCTGGGCCATGGGGATTTGAATTCTCAAATGCACTGTGCCATGGGGATTTCAATTCTCCAAGCTCACCGGGCCACGGGGATGTTGATTCCTAAATCCAGTGGGCCACGGGGATGTTGATTCTCAAATCCACTAGGCCACGCGTATTTTAATTCTGAAATCCAGTTGGTCACAGGATTTTAATTCTGAAATCCACTCGGCCACTGGGATTGTAATTCTCAAATCCGCTGGGCCACCTTGATTTTGATTCTCAAATCCACTGGGCCTCGGGGATGTTGATTCTGAAATCCACTGGGTCAAGGGGATTTTACTTCTCAAATCCCATGAGGCATGGGGATTTTACTTCTCAAATGCTCTGGGCTACGGAGATATTTATTCTCAAATCCACTGGGCACGGGAATTTTTATTCTCAAATCCACTGGGCCATGGTGATTTTAATTCTTAAATCCCCTGGGCCACGGGGATGTTTATTCTCAAATCCGCTTGGTCACGGGGATTTTGATTCTCAAATCCATAGGGCCACCGGGATTTTAATTCTCAAATCTCCTGGGCCACGGGGGTTTTGATTCTCAAATCCACTTTGTCACAGGATTTTACTTTTCAAATCCACTTAGGCACAGGATTCTCATTCTCAAATCCATAGGGTTACGGGGATTTGGATTCTCAAATCCACTGGGCACAGGATTTTAATTCTCTCAATTCACTGGGACATGGGGATTTTGATTCTCAACTCTCCTTGGTCACAGGAATTTTAATTCTCAAATCCACTTGGTCACAGGATTTTAATTCTCAAATCCACTTAGCCAATATGATTTTGTTTCTCAGATTCAGCGGGCCACGAGGATTTCAATTCTCAAATGCACTGGGCCACGGGGATTTCAATTCTCAAGTCCACCGGGCCACGGGGATGTTGATTCCTAAATGCACTGGGCCACAGGGATTTTGATTCTCAAATCCACTAGGCCACGCGTATTTTTATTCTCAAATGTGGTCGGTCAAAGGATTTTAATTCTGAAATCCACTGGGCCACGGGGATGTTGATTCTCAAATCCAGTGGGCCACGGGGATGTTGATTGTCAAA
Source organism: Platalea minor (assembly GCA_037975005.1). Lineage (NCBI taxonomy): Eukaryota > Metazoa > Chordata > Aves > Pelecaniformes > Threskiornithidae > Platalea > Platalea minor. The sequence continues at coordinate 144,477 of JBBPFK010000100.1, forward strand.
TCCACTTGGTCACAGGATTTTGATTTTTAAATCCACTGGTCCACGGGGTTTTTAATTCTCAAATCCACTAGGCCACGGGGATTTTGAGTCTCAAATCCCCTGTGCCACCGGGATTTTAATTCTCAAATCCACTGGGCCACGGGGATGTTGATTGTCGAATCCACAGGGCCACACGATGTTGATTCTCAAATGCACTGGGCCACAGGATTTTATTTCTCAAATCCACTGGGCCACTGGCATGTTGATTCTCAAGTCCACGTGGCCACAGGATTTTACGTCTCCTATCCAGTGGGCCACGGGGATTTTATTGTGAAATCCTCGTGGCCACGGGGATTTTGAGTCTCAAATCCATGGGGCCCTGGGGCATTTACTTCTCAAATCCAAGGGGCAACGGGCATTTTAATTCTCCAATCCACTTGGCCACGGGGATTTTGATTCTAAAACCCCCTGGGCCATGGGGATTTTAGTTCTCAAATCCAATGGGCCACAGGGATGTGGAGTCTGAAGTCCACGTGGCCACAGGATTTTACTTCTCAAATCCACTGGGCCTCGGGGATTTTGATTCTCAAATCCATGGGGCCATGGGGATTTTACTTCTCAAATCCACGGGGCCACGGACATTTTAATTCTCAAATCCAGTGGGCCACGAGGATGTTGATTCTCAAATCCCCTGGGCCATGGGGATTTGAATTCTCAAATGCACTGTGCCATGGGGATTTCAATTCTCCAAGCTCACCGGGCCACGGGGATGTTGATTCCTAAATCCAGTGGGCCACGGGGATGTTGATTCTCAAATCCACTAGGCCACGCGTATTTTAATTCTGAAATCCAGTTGGTCACAGGATTTTAATTCTGAAATCCACTCGGCCACTGGGATTGTAATTCTCAAATCCGCTGGGCCACCTTGATTTTGATTCTCAAATCCACTGGGCCTCGGGGATGTTTATTCTGAAATCCACTGGGTCAAGGGGATTTTACTTCTCAAATCCCATGAGGCATGGGGATTTTACTTCTCAAATGCTCTGGGCTACGGAGATATTTATTCTCAAATCCACTGGGCACGGGAATTTTTATTCTCAAATCCACTGGGCCATGGTGATTTTAATTCTTAAATCCCCTGGGCCACGGGGATGTTTATTCTCAAATCCGCTTGGTCACGGGGATTTTGATTCTCAAATCCATAGGGCCACCGGGATTTTAATTCTCAAATCTCCTGGGCCACGGGGGTTTTGATTCTCAAATCCACTTTGTCACAGGATTTTACTTTTCAAATCCACTTAGGCACAGGATTCTCATTCTCAAATCCATAGGGTTACGGGGATTTGGATTCTCAAATCCACTGGGCACAGGATTTTAATTCTCTCAATTCACTGGGACATGGGGATTTTGATTCTCAACTCTCCTTGGTCACAGGAATTTTAATTCTCAAATCCACTTGGTCACAGGATTTTAATTCTCAAATCCACTTAGCCAATATGATTTTGTTTCTCAGATTCAGCGGGCCACGAGGATTTCAATTCTCAAATGCACTGGGCCACGGGGATTTCAATTCTCAAGTCCACCGGGCCACGGGGATGTTGATTCCTAAATGCACTGGGCCACAGGGATTTTGATTCTCAAATCCAGTGGGCCACGGGGATGTTGATTGTCGAATCCACAGGGCCACACGATGTTGATTCTCAAATGCACTGGGCCACAGGATTTTATTTCTCAAATCCACTGGGCCACTGGGATGTTGATTCTCAAGTCCACGTGGCCACAGGATTTTACGTCTCCTATCCAGTGGGCCACGGGGATTTTATTGTGAAATCCTCGTGGCCACGGGGATTTTGAGTCTCAAATCCATGGGGCCCTGGGGCATTTACTTCTCAAATCCAAGGGGCAACGGGCATTTTAATTCTCCAATCCACTTGGCCACGGGGATTTTGATTCTAAAACCCCCTGGGCCATGGGGATTTTAGTTCTCAAATCCAATGGGCCACAGGGATGTGGAGTCTGAAGTCCACGTGGCCACAGGATTTTACTTCTCAAATCCACTGGGCCTCGGGGATTTTGATTCTCAAATCCATGGGGCCATGGGGATTTTACTTCTCAAATCCATGGGGCCATGGGGATTTTACTTCTCAAATCCACGGGGCCACGGACATTTTAATTCTCAAATCCAGTGGGCCACGAGGATGTTGATTCTCAAATCCCCTGGGCCATGAGGATTTGAATTCTCAAGTGCACTGTGCCATGGGGATTTCAATTCTCCAAGCTCACCGGGCCATGGGGATGTTGATTCCTAAATCCAGTGGGCCACGGGGATGTTGATTCTCAAATCCACTAGGCCACGCGTATTTTAATTCTGAAATCCAGTTGGTCACAGGATTTTAGTTCTGAAATCCACTGGGCCACGGGGATTTTAATTCTCAAATCCACTGGGCCATGGGGAAGTTACTTCTCAAATCCCCGGGGCAACAGGCATTTTAATTCTCAAATCCATTGGGCCATGGGGATTTCAGTTCTGAAATCCACTGGGCCACTGGGATTGTAATTCTCAAATCCACTGGGCCACCTTGATTTTGATTCTCAAATCCACTGGGCCACTGGGATTGTAATTCTCAAATCCACTGGGCCACGGGGATTTTGATTCTCAAATCCACTGGGCCTCGGGGATTTTAATTCTCTAATTCAAAGGGCCACGGGGATGTTGATTCCTAAATCCAGTGGGCCACGGGGATGTTGATTCTCAAATCCACTAGGCCACGCGTATTTTAATTCTGAAATCCAGTTGGTCACAGGATTTTAATTCTGAAATCCACTGGGCCACTGGGATTGTAATTCTCAAATCCGCTGGGCCACCTTGATTTTGATTCTCAAATCCACTGGGCCTCGGGGATGTTGATTCTGAAATCCACTGGGTCAAGGGGATTTTACTTCTCAAATCCCATGAGGCATGGGGATTTTACTTCTCAAATGCTCTGGGCTACGGAGATATTTATTCTCAAATCCACTGGGCACGGGAATTTTTATTCTCAAATCCACTGGGCCATGGTGATTTTAATTCTTAAATCCCCTGGGCCACGGGGATGTTTATTCTCAAATCCGCTTGGTCACGGGGATTTTGATTCTCAAATCCATAGGGCCACCGGGATTTTAATTCTCAAATCTCCTGGGCCACGGGGGTTTTGATTCTCAAATCCACTTTGTCACAGGATTTTACTTTTCAAATCCACTTAGGCACAGGATTCTCATTCTCAAATCCATAGGGTTACGGGGATTTGGATTCTCAAATCCACTGGGCACAGGATTTTAATTCTCTCAATTCACTGGGACATGGGGATTTTGATTCTCAACTCTCCTTGGTCACAGGAATTTTAATTCTCAAATCCACTTGGTCACAGGATTTTAATTCTCAAATCCACTTAGCCAATATGATTTTGTTTCTCAGATTCAGCGGGCCACGAGGATTTCAATTCTCAAATGCACTGGGCCATGGGGATTTCAATTCTCAAGTCCACCGGGCCACGGGGATGTTGATTCCTAAATGCACTGGGCCACAGGGATTTTGATTCTCAAATCCACTAGGCCACGCGTATTTTTATTCTCAAATGTGGTCGGTCAAAGGATTTTAATTCTGAAATCCACTGGGCCACGGGGATGTTGATTCTCAAATCCAGTGGGCCACGGGGATGTTGATTGTCAAATCCACTTGGTCACAGGATTTTGATTTTTAAATCCACTGGTCCACAGGGATTTTAATTCTCAAATCCACTAGGCCACGGGGATTTTGAGTCTCAAATCCCCTGTGCCACCGGGATTTTAATTCTCAAATTCACTGGGCCACGGGGATGTTGATTGTCGAATCCACAGGGCCACACGATGTTGATTCTCAAATGCACTGGGCCACAGGATTTTATTTCTCAAATCCACTGGGCCACTGGGATGCTGATTCTCAAGTCCACGTGGCCACAGGATTTTACGTCTCCTATCCAGTGGGCCACGGGGATTTTATTGTGAAATCCTCGTGGCCACGGGGATTTTGAGTCTCAAATCCATGGGGCCCTGGGGCATTTACTTCTCAAATCCAAGGGGCAACGGGCATTTTAATTCTCCAATCCACTTGGCCACGGGGATTTTGATTCTAAAACCCCCTGGGCCATGGGGATTTTAGTTCTCAAATCCAATGGGCCACAGGGATGTGGAGTCTGAAGTCCACGTGGCCACAGGATTTTACTTCTCAAATCCACTGGGCCTCGGGGATTTTGATTCTCAAATCCATGGGGCCATGGGGATTTTACTTCTCAAATCCACGGGGCCACGGACATTTTAATTCTCAAATCCAGTGGGCCACGAGGATGTTGATTCTCAAATCCCCTGGGCCATGAGGATTTGAATTCTCAAGTGCACTGTGCCATGGGGATTTCAATTCTCCAAGCTCACCGGGCCATGGGGATGTTGATTCCTAAATCCAGTGGGCCACGGGGATGTTGATTCTCAAATCCACTAGGCCACGCGTATTTTAATTCTGAAATCCAGTTGGTCACAGGATTTTAGTTCTGAAATCCACTGGGCCACGGGGATTTTAATTCTCAAATCCACTGGGCCATGGGGAAGTTACTTCTCAAATCCCCGGGGCAACAGGCATTTTAATTCTCAAATCCATTGGGCCATGGGGATTTCAGTTCTGAAATCCACTGGGCCACTGGGATTGTAATTCTCAAATCCACTGGGCCACCTTGATTTTGATTCTCAAATCCACTGGGCCACTGGGATTGTAATTCTCAAATCCACTGGGCCACGGGGATTTTGATTCTCAAATCCACTGGGCCTCGGGGATTTTAATTCTCTAATTCAAAGGGCCACGGGGATGTTGATTCCTAAATCCAGTGGGCCACGGGGATGTTGATTCTCAAATCCACTAGGCCACGCGTATTTTAATTCTGAAATCCAGTTGGTCACAGGATTTTATTTCTCAAATCCACTGGGCCACTGGGATTGTAATTCTGAAATCCACTCGGCCACTGGGATTGTAATTCTCAAATCCACTGGGCCACCTTGATTTTGATTCTCAAATCCACTGGGCCACTGGGATTGTAATTCTCAAATCCACTGGGCCACCTTGATTTTGATTCTCAAATCCACTGGGCCTCGGGGATGTTGATTCTGAAATCCACTGGGTCAAGGGGATTTTACTTCTCAAATCCCCTGAGGCATGGGGATTTTACTTGTCAAATGCTCTGGGCTACGGAGATATTTATTCTCAAATCCACTGGGCACGGGAATTTTTATTCTCAAATCCACTGGGCCATGGTGATTTTAATTCTTAAATCCCCTGGGCCACGGGGATGTTTATTCTCAAATCCGCTTGGTCACGGGGATTTTGATTCTCAAATCCACTTGGCCACGGGGGTTTTGATTCTCAAATCCACTTTGTCACAGGATTTTAATTTTCAAATCCACTTAGGCACAGGATTCTCATTCTCAAATCCATAGGGTTACGGGGATTTTGATTCTCAAATCCACTAGGCCATGGGGAAGTTACTTCTCAAATCCCCTGTGCCAACGGGATTTTAATTCTCTAATTCAAAGGGCCACGGGGATGTTGATTCCTAAATCCAGTGGGCCACGGGGATGTTGATTCTCAAATCCACTAGGCCACGCGTATTTTAATTCTGAAATCCAGTTGGTCACAGGATTTTAATTCTGAAATCCACTGGGCCACTGGGATTGTAATTCTAAATTCCACTCGGTCACTGGGATTGTAATTCTCAAATCCGCTGGGCCACCTTGATTTTGATTCTCAAATCCACTGGGCCTCGGGGATGTTGATTCTGAAATCCACTGGGTCAAGGGGATTTTACTTCTCAAATCCCATGAGGCATGGGGATTTTACTTCTCAAATGCTCTGGGCTACGGAGATAGTTATTCTCAAATCCACTGGGCACGGGAATTTTTATTCTCAAATCCACTGGGCCATGGTGATTTTAATTCTTAAATCCCCTGGGCCACGGGGATGTTTATTCTCAAATCCGCTTGGTCACGGGGATTTTGATTCTCAAATCCATAGGGTCACCGGGATTTTAATTCTCAAATCTCCTGGGCCGCGGGGGTTTTGATTCTCAAATCCACTTTGTCACAGGATTTTACTTTTCAAAGCCACTTAGGCACAGGATTCTCATTCTCAAATCCATAGGCTTACGGGGATTTGGATTCTTAATTCTCTCAATTCACTGGGACATGGGGATTTTGATTCTCAACTCTCCTTGGTCACAGGAATTTTAATTCTCAAATCCACTTGGTCACAGGATTTTAATTCTCAAATCCACTTAGCCAATATGATTTTGTTTCTCAGATTCAGTGGGCCACGAGGATTTCAATTCTCAAATGCACTGGGCCATGGGGATTTCAATTCTCAAGTCCACCGGGCCACGGGGATGTTGATTCCTAAATGCACTGGGCCACAGGGATTTTGATTCTCAAATCCACTAGGCCACGCGTATTTTTATTCTCAAATGTGGTCGGTCAAAGGATTTTAATTCTGAAATCCACTGGGCCACGGGGATGTTGATTCTCAAATCCAGTGGGCCACGGGGATGTTGATTGTCAAATCCACTTGGTCACAGGATTTTGATTTTTAAATCCACTGGTCCACGGGGATTTTAATTCTCAAGTCCACTAGGCCACGGGGATTTTACTTCTCAAATCCCCTGTGCCACCGGGATTTTAATTCTCAAATTCACTGGGCCACGGGGATGTTGATTGTCGAATCCACAGGGCCACACGATGTTGATTCTCAAATGCACTGGGCCACAGGATTTTCATTCTCAAATCCACTGGGCCACTGGGATGCTGATTCTCAAGTCCACGTGGCCACAGGATTTTACGTCTCCTATCCAGTGGGCCACGGGGATTTTATTGTGAAATCCTCGTGGCCACGGGGATTTTGAGTCTCAAATCCATGGGGCCCTGGGGAATTTACTTCTCAAATCCAAGGGGCAACGGGCATTTTAATTCTCAAATCCAGTGGGCCACGGGGATTTTGATTCTAAAACCCCCTGGGCCATAGGGATTTTAGTTCTCAAATCCAATGGGCCACAGGGATGTGGAGTCTGAAGTCCACGTGGCCACAGGATTTTACTTCTCAAATCCACTGGGCCTCAGGGATTTTGATTCTCAAATCCATGGGGCCATGGGGATTTTACTTCTCAAATCCACGGGGCCACGGACATTTTAATTCCCAAATCCAGTGGGCCACGAGGATGTTGATTCTCAAAATTCCCTGGGCCACGGGGATTTGAATTCTCAAATGCACTGTACCATGGGGATTTCAATTCTCCAAGCTCACCGGGCCAGGGGGATGTTGATTCCTAAATCCAGTGGGCCACGGGGATGTTGATTCTCAAATCCACTAGGCCACGCGTATTTTAATTCTGAAATCCAGTTGGTCACAGGATTTTAATTCTGAAATCCACTGGGCCACGGGGATTTTAATTCTCAAATCCACTGGGCCATGGGGAAGTTACTTCTCAAATCCCCGGGGCAACAGGCATTTTAATTCTCAAATCCATTGGGCCATGGGGATTTTAGTTCTGAAATCCACTGGGCCACTGGGATTGTAATTCTCAAATCCACTGGGCCATGGTGATTTTAATTCTTAAATCCCCTGGGCCACGGGGATGTTTATTCTCAAATCCGCTTGGTCACGGGGATTTTGATTCTCAAATCCATAGGGTCACCGGGATTTTAATTCTCAATTCTCCTGGGCCGCGGGGGTTTTGATTCTCAAATCCACTTTGTCACAGGATTTTACTTTTCAAATCCACTTAGGCACAGGATTCTCATTCTCAAATCCATAGGGTTACGGGGATTTGGATTCTCAAATCCACTGGGCACAGGATTTTAATTCTCTCAATTCACTGGGACATGGGGATTTTGATTCTCAACTCTCCTTGGTCACGGGAATTTTAATTCTCAAATCCACTTGGTCACAGGATTTTAATTCTCAAATCCACTTAGCCAATATGATTTTGTTTCTCAGATTCAGCGGGCCACGAGGATTTCAATTCTCAAATGCACTGGGCCATGGGGATTTCAATTCTCAAGTCCACCGGGCCACGGGGATGTTGATTCCTAAATGCACTGGGCCATAGGGATTTTGATTCTCAAATCCACTAGGCCACGCGTATTTTTATTCTCAAATGTGGTCGGTCAAAGGATTTTAATTCTGAAATCCACTGGGCCACGGGGATGTTGATTCTCAAATCCAGTGGGCCACGGGGATGTTGATTGTCAAATCCACTTGGTCACAGGATTTTGATTTTTAAATCCACTGGTCCACAGGGATTTTAATTCTCAAATCCACTAGGCCACGGGGATTTTACTTCTCAAATCCCCTGTGCCACCGGGATTTTAATTCTCAAATTCACTGGGCCACGGGGATGTTGATTGTCGAATCCACAGGGCCACACGATGTTGATTCTCAAATGCACTGGGCCACAGGATTTTCATTCTCAAATCCACTGGGCCACTGGGATGCTGATTCTCAAGTCCACGTGGCCACAGGATTTTACGTCTCCTATCCAGTGGGCCACGGGGATTTTATTGTGAAATCCTCGTGGCCACGGGGATTTTGAGTCTCAAATCCATGGGGCCCTGGGGAATTTACTTCTCAAATCCAAGGGGCAACGGGCATTTTAATTCTCAAATCCAGTGGGCCACGGGGATTTTGATTCTAAAACCCCCTGGGCCATGGGGATTTTAGTTCTCAAATCCAATGGGCCACAGGGATGTGGAGTCTGAAGTCCACATGGCCACAGGATTTTACTTCTCAAATCCACTGGGCCTCGGGGATTTTGATGCTCAAATCCATGGGGCCATGGGGATTTTACTTCTCAAATCCTTGGGGCCACGGACATTTTAATTCTCAAATCCAGTGGGCCACGAGGATGTTGATTCTCAAATCCCCTGGGCCATGGGGATTTGAATTCTCAAATGCACTGTGCCATGGGGATTTCAATTCTCCAAGCTCACCGGGCCAGGGGGATGTTGATTCCTAAATCCAGTGGGCCACGGGGATGTTGATTCTCAAATCCACTAGGCCACGCGTATTTTAATTCTGAAATCCAGTTGGTCACAGGATTTTAATTCTGAAATCCACTGGGCCACTGGGATTGTAATTCTGAAATCCACTGGGCCACTGGGATTGTAATTCTCAAATCCGCTGGGCCACCTTGATTTTGATTCTCAAATCCACTGGGCCTCGGGGATGTTGATTCTGAAATCCACTGGGTCAAGGGGATTTTACTTCTCAAATCCCCTGAGGCATGGGGATTTTACTTCTCAAATGCTCTGGGCTACGGAGATATTTATTCTCAAATCCACTGGGCACGGGAATTTTTATTCTCAAATCCACTGGGCCATGGTGATTTTAATTCTTAAATCCCCTGGGCCACGGGGATGTTTATTCTCAAATCCGCTTGGTCACGGGGATTTTGATTCTCAAATCCATAGGGTCACCGGGATTTTAATTCTCAAATCTCCTGGGCCGCGGGGGTTTTGATTCTCAAATCCACTTTGTCACAGGATTTTACTTTTCAAAGCCACTTAGGCACAGGATTGTCATTCTCAAATCCATAGGGTTACGGGGATTTGGATTCTCAAATCCACTGGGCACAGGATTTTAATTCTCTCAATTCACTGGGACATGGGGATTTTGATTCTCAACTCTCCTTGGTCACAGGAATTTTAATTCTCAAATCCACTTGGTCACAGGATTTTAATTCTCAAATCCACTTAGCCAATATGATTTTGTTTCTCAGATTCAGCGGGCCACGAGGATTTCAATTCTCAAATGCACTGGGCCATGGGGATTTCAATTCTCAAGTCCACCGGGCCACGGGGATGTTGATTCCTAAATGCACTGGGCCACAGGGATTTTGATTCTCAAATCCACTAGGCCACGCGTATTTTTATTCTCAAATGTGGTCGGTCAAAGGATTTTAATTCTGAAATCCACTGGGCCACGGGGATGTTGATTCTCAAATCCAGTGGGCCACGGGGATGTTGATTGTCAAATCCACTTGGTCACAGGATTTTGATTTTTAAATCCACTGGTCCACAGGGATTTTAATTCTCAAATCCACTAGGCCACGGGGATTTTACTTCTCAAATCCCCTGTGCCACCGGGATTTTAATTCTCAAATTCACTGGGCCACGGGGATGTTGATTGTCGAATCCACAGGGCCACACGATGTTGATTCTCAAATGCACTGGGCCACAGGATTTTAATTCTCAAATCCACTGGGCCACTGGGATGCTGATTCTCAAGTCCACGTGGCCACAGGATTTTACGTCTCCTATCCAGTGGGCCACGGGGATTTTGTTGTGAAATCCTCGTGGCCACGGGGATTTTGAGTCTCAAATCCATGGGGCCACCGGGATTTTAATTCTCAAATCTCCTGGGCCGTGGGGGTTTTGATTCTCAAATCCACTTTGTCACAGGATTTTACTTTTCAAATCCACTTAGGCACAGGATTCTCATTCTCAAATCCATAGGCTTACGGGGATTTGGATTCTTAATTCTCTCAATTCACTGGGACATGGGGATTTTGATTCTCAACTCTCCTTGGTCACAGGAATTTTAATTCTCAAATCCACTTGGTCACAGGATTTTAATTCTCAAATCCACTTAGCCAATATGATTTTGTTTCTCAGATTCAGTGGGCCACGAGGACTTCAATTCTCAAATGCACTGGGCCACGGGGATTTCAATTCTCAAGTCCACCGGGCCACGGGGATGTTGATTCCTAAATGCACTGGGCCACAGGGATTTTGATTCTCAAATCCACTAGGCCACGCGTATTTTTATTCTCAAATGTGGTCGGTCAAAGGATTTTAATTCTGAAATCCACTGGGCCACGGGGATGTTGATTCTCAAATCCAGTGGGCCACGGGGATGTTGATTGTCAAATCCACTTGGTCACAGGATTTTGATTTTTAAATCCACTGGTCCACAGGGATTTTAATTCTCAAATCCACTAGGCCACGGGGATTTTGAGTCTCAAATCCCCTGTGCCACCGGGATTTTAATTCTCAAATCCAGTGGGCCACGGGGATGTTGATTGTCGAATCCACAGGGCCACACGATGTTGATTCTCAAATGCACTGGGCCACAGGATTTTCATTCTCAAATCCACTGGGCCACTGGGATGTTGATTCTCAAGTCCATGTGGCCACAGGATTTTACGTCTCCTATCCAGTGGGCCACGGGGATTTTATTGTGAAATCCTCATGGCCACGTGGATTTTGATGCTCAAATCCATGGGGCCATGGGGATTTTACTTCTCAAATCCACTGGGCCACGGCGATTTTGATGCTCAAATCCATGGGGCCATGGGGATTTTACTTCTCAAATCCACGGGGCCACGGACATTTTAATTCTCAAATCCAGTGGGCCACGAGGATGTTGATTCTCAAAATTCCCTGGGCCATGGGGATTTGAATTCTCAAATGCACTGTGCCATGGGGATTTCAATTCTCCAAGCTCACCGGGCCAGGGGGATGTTGATTCCTAAATCCAGTGGGCCACGGGGATGTTGATTCTCAAATCCACTAGGCCACGCGTATTTTAATTCTGAAATCCAGTCGGTCAAAGGATTTTAATTCTGAAATCCACTGGGCCACGGGGATTTTGATTCTCAAATCCACTGGGCCATGGGGAAGTTACTTCTCAAATCCCCGGGGCAACAGGCATTTTAATTCTCAAATCCATTGGGCCATGGGGATTTTAGTTCTGAAATCCACTGGGCCACTGGGATTGTAATTCTCAAATCCACTGGGCCACGGGGATTTTGATTCTCCAATCCACTGGGCCTCGGGGATGTTGATTCTGAAATCCACTGGGTGAGGGGGATTTTACTTCGCAAATCCCCTGAGGCATGGGGATTTTACTTCTCAAATGCTCTGGGCTACGGAGATATTTATTCTCAAATCCACTGGGCACGGGAATTTTTATTCTCAAATCCACTGGGCCACGGGGATTTTAATTCTGAAATCCACTGGGCCACGGGGATGTTTATTCTCAAATCCGCTTGGTCACGGGGATTTTGATTCTCAAATCCATAGGGCCACCGGGATTTTAATTCTCAAATCTCCTGGGCCGCGGGGGTTTTGATTCTCAAATCCACTTTGTCACAGGATTTTACTTTTCAAATCCACTTAGGCACAGGATTCTCATTCTCAAATCCATAGGGTTACGGGGATTTGGATTCTCAAATGCACTGGGCACAGGATTTTAATTCTCTCAATTCACTGGGACATGGGGATTTTGATTCTCAACTCTCCTTGGTCACGGGAATTTTAATTCTCAAATCCACTTGGTCACAGGATTTTAATTCTCAAATCCACTTAGCCAATATGATTTTGTTTCTCAGATTCAGTGGGCCACGAGGATTTCAATTCTCAAATGCACTGGGCCACGGGGATTTCAATTCTCAAGTCCACCGGGCCACGGGGATGTTGATTCCTAAATGTACTGGGCCACAGGGATTTTGATTCTCAAATCCACTAGGCCACGCGTATTTTTATTCTCAAATGTGGTCGGTCAAAGGATTTTAATTCTGAAATCCACTGGGCCACGGGGATGATGATTCTCAAATGCACTAGGCCAGAGGGATTTTGATTGTCAAATCCACTTGGTCACAGGATTTTGATTTTTAAATCCACTGGTCCACGGGGATTTTAATTCTCAAATCCACTAGGCCACGGGGATTTTACTTCTCAAATCCCCTGTGCCACCGGGATTTTAATTCTCAAATTCACTGGGCCACGGGGATGTTGATTGTCGAATCCACAGGGCCACACGATGTTGATTCTCAAATGCACTGGGCCACAGGATTTTCATTCTCAAATCCACTGGGCCACTGGGATGTTGATTCTCAAGTCCATGTGGCCACAGGATTTTACGTCTCCTATCCAGTGTGCCACGGGGATTTTATTGTGAAATCCTCGTGGCCACGGGGATTTTGAGTCTCAAATCCATGGGGCCCTGGGGCATTTACTTCTCAAATCCAAGGGGCAACGGGCATTTTAATTCTCAAATCCAGTGGGCCACGGGGATTTTGATTCTCAAATCCACTGCGCCATGGGGATTTTAGTTCTCAAATCCAATGGGCCACAGGGATGTGGAGTCTGAAGTCCACGTGGCCACAGGATTTTACTTCTCAAATCCACTGGGCCTCGGGGATTTTGATTCTCAAATCCATGGGGCCATGGGGATTTTACTTCTCAAATCCACTTGGCCACGGCGATTTTGATGCTCAAATCCATGGGGCCATGGGGATTTGACTTCTCAAATCCACTTGGCCACGTCAATTTTGATGCTCAAATCCATGGGGCCATGGGGATTTTACTTCTCAAATCCACTTGGCCACGGCGATTTTGATGCTCAAATCCATGGGGCCATGGGGATTTTACTTCTCAAATCCACTTGGCCATGGCGATTTTGATGCTCAAATCCATGGGGCCATGGGGATTTTACTTCTCAAATCCACTTGGCCACGGCGATTTTGATGCTCAAATCCATGGGGCCATGGGGAAGTTACTTCTCAAATCAACGGGGCCACGGACATTTTAATTCTCAAATCCAGTGGGCCACGAGGATGTTGATTCTCAAATCCCCTGGGCCATGGGGATTTGAATTCTCAAATGCACTGTGCCATGGGGATTTCAATTCTCCAAGCTCACCGGGCCAGGGGGATGTTGATTCCTAAATCCAGTGGGCCACGGGGATGTTGATTCTCAAATCCACTAGGCCACGCGTATTTTAATTCTGAAATCCAGTTGGTCACAGGATTTTAGTTCTGAAATCCACTGGGCCACGGGGATTTTAATTCTCAAATCCACTGGGCCATGGGGAAGTTACTTCTCAAATCCCCGGGGCAACAGGCATTTTAATTCTCAAATCCATTGGGCCATGGGGATTTTAGTTCTGAAATCCACTGGGCCACTGGGATTGTAATTCTCAAATCCGCTGGGCCACCTTGATTTTGATTCTCAAATCCACTGGGCCTCGGGGATGTTGATTCTGAAATCCACTGGGTGAAGGGGATTTTACTTCGCAAATCCCCTGAGGCATGGGGATTTTACTTCTCAAATGCTCTGGGCTACGGAGATATTTATTCTCAAATCCACTGGGCACGGGAATTTTTATTCTCAAATCCACTGGGCCATGGTGATTTTAATTCTTAAATCCCCTGGGCCACGGGGATGTTTATTCTCAAATCCGCTTGGTCACGGGGATTTTGATTCTCAAATCCATAGGGCCACCGGGATTTTAATTCTCAAATCTCCTGGGCCGCGGGGGTTTTGATTCTCAAATCCACTTTGTCACAGGATTTTACTTTTCAAATCCACTTAGGCACAGGATTCTCATTCTCAAATCCATAGGGTTACGGGGATTTGGATTCTCAAATGCACTGGGCACAGGATTTTAATTCTCTCAATTCACTGGGACATGGGGATTTTGATTCTCAACTCTCCTTGGTCACGGGAATTTTAATTCTCAAATCCACTTGGTCACAGGATTTTAATTCTCAAATCCACTTAGCCAATATGATTTTGTTTCTCAGATTCAGCGGGCCACGAGGATTTCAATTCTCAAATGCACTGGGCCACGGGGAGTTCAATTCTCAAGTCCACCGGGCCACGGGGATGTTGATTCCTAAATGCACTGGGCCACAGGGATTTTGATTCTCAAATCCACTAGGCCACGCGTATTTTTATTCTCAAATGTAGACGGTCAAAGGATTTTAATTCTGAAATCCACTGGGCCACGGGGATTTTAATTCTCAAATCCACTTGGTCAGGGGGCTTTGAATTCCCAAATCCACTGCGTCATTGGGATTTTTAGTTCTCAAATGCACTGCGCCATGGGGATTTTACTTCTCAAATCCACTGGCTATGGGGATTTTAATTCTCAATCGACTGGGCCATGAGGATTTTATTTCATAAATCCACTGGCCCATGGGGATTTTCATTCTGAAATCCAGTGGGCCACAGCGGTTTTGATTCTCAACTCTACTTGGCCACGGGGATGTTAATTCTCAACTCCACTTGGCTACGGGGATTTTGATTGTCAAATCCAGTGGGCCACGGGCATTTTAATTCTCAAATCCACTGGCCCACAGGCATTTTAATACGCAAATCCACTGGCCCACAGGATTATAATTCTCAAATCCACTTGGTCAGGGGGATTGGAATTCTCAAATCCACAGGGTCACGGGCATTTTGATTCTCAAATGCACATGGCCATGGGGATTTTGATTGCCAAATCCACTTGGCCACGGGGATTTTAATTCTCAAATCCACTGCGCCACGGGGATTTTGATTCCCAAAACCACTTGGCCATGGGTGTTTTAATTCTCAACTCCACTTGGCCACAGGGATTTTGATTCTCAAATCCAGTGGGCCATGGGAATTTTAGTTCTCAAATTCACTGGATCACCGGCATTTTAATTGTCACCTCTACTTACCATGGGGATATTAATTCAAAAATATAATGGGCCACAGGATTTTAATCCTCAAATCCACTGGGCCACCGGGATTTTAATTCTAAAGCCCAGTTGGCCACAGGGATTTTGATTCTCAAATCCACTGGGCCATGGGGATTTTATTTGTCAAATCCACTGGCTTCGATGGTTTTGACTCTCAAATCCACTGGGCCACGGGGATTGTAGTTCTCAAATCCCGTTTTCACAGGATTTTAATTCTCAAATTCAATAGGCCAAAGGGGTTTCAATTCTCAAATGCAGTGGGCCACGGGGATGATGATTCTCAAATGCACTGGTCCACGGGGATTTTGATTCTCAAATCCACTTGGCCACAGGATTTTGATTCTCAAATCCACTTGTCAACAGGATTTTGATTCTCCAATCCACTGGGCCACGGGGATTTTGAGTCTCCAATCCACTGGGCCACTGGGATGTTGATTCTCAAATGCACTTGATCTCGTGGATGTTGATTCTCAAATCCACTTGTCAACACACTTTTAATTCTCAAATGCACTGGGCCACGGGGATGTTGATTCTCAAACCCACTGGGCCACGAGAATTTTGATTCTATAATCCACTGGGCCACGGAGATTTAATGGTCAAATCCACTGGCCCGATGGTTTTGATTCTCAAATGCACTGGGCCACAGGCATTTTCATTCTCAAATCCACTGGGCCAAGGGGATTTTTGTTCTCAAATCCACTTGCCCCGATGGTTTTCATTCTGAAATACACTGGGCCACGGGGATTTTAATTCTCAAATCCACTTGGTCACAACATTTTAATTCTCCAATCCTCTGGGCCATGGGGATTTGAATTCTCAAACTCACTGGGCCACAGGATTTGAATTCTCAAATCCACTGGGCTACGGGTATGCTGATTCTCAAATCCACTAGCCACAGGATTTAGATTTTGAAATCCACATGGCCACAGGATTTTGTTTCTCAAATCCACTGGGCCACGGGGATTATGATTCTCAAATACACTGGGCCACGGGGATTTTGATTCTCAAATCCAGTGGGCCACAGGGATTTTAATTCTCAAATCCACAGCGCCACGGGGATGTTGATTCTCAAATCCACTAGGCCACGGGGATTTTACTTCTCAAATCCCCTGTGCCACCGGGATTTTAATTCTCAAATTCACTGGGCCACGGGGATGTTGATTGTCGAATCCACAGGGCCACACGATGTTGATTCTCAAATGCACTGGGCCACAGGATTTTCATTCTCAAATCCACTGGGCCACTGGGATGTTGATTCTCAAGTCCATGTGGCCACAGGATTTTACGTCTCCTATCCAGTGTGCCACGGGGATTTTATTGTGAAATCCTCGTGGCCACGGGGATTTTGAGTCTCAAATCCATGGGGCCCTGGGGCATTTACTTCTCAAATCCAAGGGGCAACGGGCATTTTAATTCTCAAATCCAGTGGGCCACGGGGATTTTGATTCTCAAATCCACTGCGCCATGGGGATTTTAGTTCTCAAATCCAATGGGCCACAGGGATGTGGAGTCTGAAGTCCACGTGGCCACAGGATTTTACTTCTCAAATCCACTGGGCCTCGGGGATTTTGATTCTCAAATCCATGGGGCCATGGGGATTTTACTTCTCAAATCCACTTGGCCACGGCGATTTTGATGCTCAAATCCATGGGGCCATGGGGATTTGACTTCTCAAATCCACTTGGCCACGTCAATTTTGATGCTCAAATCCATGGGGCCATGGGGATTTTACTTCTCAAATCCACTTGGCCACGGCGATTTTGATGCTCAAATCCATGGGGCCATGGGGATTTTACTTCTCAAATCCACTTGGCCATGGCGATTTTGATGCTCAAATCCATGGGGCCATGGGGATTTTACTTCTCAAATCCACTTGGCCACGGCGATTTTGATGCTCAAATCCATGGGGCCATGGGGAAGTTACTTCTCAAATCAACGGGGCCACGGACATTTTAATTCTCAAATCCAGTGGGCCACGAGGATGTTGATTCTCAAATCCCCTGGGCCATGGGGATTTGAATTCTCAAATGCACTGTGCCATGGGGATTTCAATTCTCCAAGCTCACCGGGCCAGGGGGATGTTGATTCCTAAATCCAGTGGGCCACGGGGATGTTGATTCTCAAATCCACTAGGCCACGCGTATTTTAATTCTGAAATCCAGTTGGTCACAGGATTTTAGTTCTGAAATCCACTGGGCCACGGGGATTTTAATTCTCAAATCCACTGGGCCATGGGGAAGTTACTTCTCAAATCCCCGGGGCAACAGGCATTTTAATTCTCAAATCCATTGGGCCATGGGGATTTTAGTTCTGAAATCCACTGGGCCACTGGGATTGTAATTCTCAAATCCGCTGGGCCACCTTGATTTTGATTCTCAAATCCACTGGGCCTCGGGGATGTTGATTCTGAAATCCACTGGGTGAAGGGGATTTTACTTCGCAAATCCCCTGAGGCATGGGGATTTTACTTCTCAAATGCTCTGGGCTACGGAGATATTTATTCTCAAATCCACTGGGCACGGGAATTTTTATTCTCAAATCCACTGGGCCATGGTGATTTTAATTCTTAAATCCCCTGGGCCACGGGGATGTTTATTCTCAAATCCGCTTGGTCACGGGGATTTTGATTCTCAAATCCATAGGGCCACCGGGATTTTAATTCTCAAATCTCCTGGGCCGCGGGGGTTTTGATTCTCAAATCCACTTTGTCACAGGATTTTACTTTTCAAAGCCACTTAGGCACAGGATTCTCATTCTCAAATCCATAGGGTTACGGGGATTTGGATTCTCAAATCCACTGGGCACAGGATTTTAATTCTCTCAATTCACTGGGACATGGGGATTTTGATTCTCAACTCTCCTTGGTCACGGGAATTTTAATTCTCAAATCCACTTGGTCACAGGATTTTAATTCTCAAATCCACTTAGCCAATATGATTTTGTTTCTCAGATTCAGCGGGCCACGAGGATTTCAATTCTCAAATGCACTGGGCCACGGGGAGTTCAATTCTCAAGTCCACCGGGCCACGGGGATGTTGATTCCTAAATGCACTGGGCCACAGGGATTTTGATTCTCAAATCCACTAGGCCACGCGTATTTTTATTCTCAAATGTAGACGGTCAAAGGATTTTAATTCTGAAATCCACTGGGCCACGGGGATTTTAATTCTCAAATCCACTTGGTCAGGGGGCTTTGAATTCCCAAATCCACTGCGTCATTGGGATTTTTAGTTCTCAAATGCACTGCGCCATGGGGATTTTACTTCTCAAATCCACTGGCTATGGGGATTTTAATTCTCAATCGACTGGGCCATGAGGATTTTATTTCATAAATCCACTGGCCCATGGGGATTTTCATTCTGAAATCCAGTGGGCCACAGCGGTTTTGATTCTCAACTCTACTTGGCCACGGGGATGTTAATTCTCAACTCCACTTGGCTACGGGGATTTTGATTGTCAAATCCAGTGGGCCACGGGCATTTTAATTCTCAAATCCACTGGCCCACAGGCATTTTAATACGCAAATCCACTGGCCCACAGGATTATAATTCTCAAATCCACTTGGTCAGGGGGATTGGAATTCTCAAATCCACAGGGTCACGGGCATTTTGATTCTCAAATGCACATGGCCATGGGGATTTTGATTGCCAAATCCACTTGGCCACGGGGATTTTAATTCTCAAATCCACTGCGCCACGGGGATTTTGATTCCCAAAACCACTTGGCCATGGGTGTTTTAATTCTCAACTCCACTTGGCCACAGGGATTTTGATTCTCAAATCCAGTGGGCCATGGGAATTTTAGTTCTCAAATTCACTGGATCACCGGCATTTTAATTGTCACCTCTACTTACCATGGGGATATTAATTCAAAAATATAATGGGCCACAGGATTTTAATCCTCAAATCCACTGGGCCACCGGGATTTTAATTCTAAAGCCCAGTTGGCCACAGGGATTTTGATTCTCAAATCCACTGGGCCATGGGGATTTTATTTGTCAAATCCACTGGCTTCGATGGTTTTGACTCTCAAATCCACTGGGCCACGGGGATTGTAGTTCTCAAATCCCGTTTTCACAGGATTTTAATTCTCAAATTCAATAGGCCAAAGGGGTTTCAATTCTCAAATGCAGTGGGCCACGGGGATGATGATTCTCAAATGCACTGGTCCACGGGGATTTTGATTCTCAAATCCACTTGGCCACAGGATTTTGATTCTCAAATCCACTTGTCAACAGGATTTTGATTCTCCAATCCACTGGGCCACGGGGATTTTGAGTCTCCAATCCACTGGGCCACTGGGATGTTGATTCTCAAATGCACTTGATCTCGTGGATGTTGATTCTCAAATCCACTTGTCAACACACTTTTAATTCTCAAATGCACTGGGCCACGGGGATGTTGATTCTCAAACCCACTGGGCCACGAGAATTTTGATTCTATAATCCACTGGGCCACGGAGATTTAATGGTCAAATCCACTGGCCCGATGGTTTTGATTCTCAAATGCACTGGGCCACAGGCATTTTCATTCTCAAATCCACTGGGCCAAGGGGATTTTTGTTCTCAAATCCACTTGCCCCGATGGTTTTCATTCTGAAATACACTGGGCCACGGGGATTTTAATTCTCAAATCCACTTGGTCACAACATTTTAATTCTCCAATCCTCTGGGCCATGGGGATTTGAATTCTCAAACTCACTGGGCCACAGGATTTGAATTCTCAAATCCACTGGGCTACGGGTATGCTGATTCTCAAATCCACTAGCCACAGGATTTAGATTTTGAAATCCACATGGCCACAGGATTTTGTTTCTCAAATCCACTGGGCCACGGGGATTATGATTCTCAAATACACTGGGCCACGGGGATTTTGATTCTCAAATCCAGTGGGCCACAGGGATTTTAATTCTCAAATCCACAGCGCCACGGGGATGTTGATTCTCAAATACACTTGGCCACGGGGATTTTGATTCTCAAATCCATTGGGCCACGGAGATTTTAATTCTCAAATCCCCTGGGTCATGTGGATTTTAGTTCTCAAGTCCAATGGGCCATGCGGATGTTAATTCTCAAGTCCACGTGGCCACAGGATTTTACTTCTAAAATCCACTTGGCTACGGGGATTTTGATTGTCCAATGCACTGGCCCACGGGGATTTTAGTTCTGAAATCCACTGATCCACGGGGATTTTAATTCACAAATCTAATGGGCCACGGGGATTTTCATTCTGAAATCCAGTGGGCCACAGCGGTTTTGATTCTCAACTCTACTTGGCCACGGGGATTTTAATTCTCAAATCCACTGCGCCAACGGGATTTTCATTCTAAAATCCATTACGCCTCGGGGATTTTGATTCTCAAATCCAATGGGCCATGGGGATTTTTATTCTAACATCCACTTGGCCATGGGCATTTTAATACTCAAATCCACCGGCCCACGGGGATTTTAATTCTCAAATCCACTTGGTGAGGGGGCTTTGAATTCTCAAATCCACTGCGCCACGGGGTTTTTTGATTCTCAAACGCACTGCGCCATGGCGATTATACTTCTCAAATCCACTTGGCCACGGGGATTTTGATTCTCAAATCCACTGGGCCATGGGGATTTTCATTCTGAAATCCACTGAGGCACGGTGATTTTAATTCTCAACTCCACTTGGCCACGGGGATTTTAATCCTCAAATCCACTGGGCCATGGGACTTGAATTCTCAAATCCACTGGTCCACGGTGATTTTGAGTCTCAAATCTACTGGGCCACGGGGATTTTGATTGTCAAATCCAGTGGGCCACGGGGATTTTAATTCTCAAATCCACCGGCCCACAGGGATATTAATTCCCAAATCCACTTGGTCAGGGGGCTTTGAATTCTCAAATCCACTGCGCCACGGGGATTTTTAATTCTCAAATGCACTGCGCCACGGGGATTTTACTTCCCAAATCCACTTGGCCACGGGGATTTTGATTGTCAAATCCAGTGGGCCACGGGCATTTTAATTCTCAAATGCACTGGCCCACAGGCATTTTAATACTCAAATCCCCTGGCCCACGGGGATTTTAATTCTCAAATCCACTTGGTGAGGGGGCTTTGAATTCCCAAATCCACTGCGCCACGGGGATTTTTAGTTCTCAAATGCACTGCGCCATGGGGATTTTACTTCTCAAATCCACTGGCCATGGGGATTTTAATTCTCAGTCGACTGGGCCATGAGGATTTTATTTCATAAATCCACTGGCCCACGGGGATTTTCATTCTGAAATCCAGTGGGCCACAGCGGTTTTGATTCTCAACTCTACTTGGCCACGGGGATGTTAATTCTCAACTCCACTTGGCTACGGGGATTTTGATTGTCAAATCCAGTGGGGCACGGGCATTTTAATTCTCAAATCCACTGGCCCACAGGCATTTTAATACGCAAATCCACTGGCCCACAGGATTATAATTCTCAAATCCACTTGGTCAGGGGGATTGGAATTCTCAAATCCACAGGGTCACGGGCATTTTGATTCTCAAATGCACTTGGCCATGGGGATTTTGATTGCCAAATCCACTTGGCCACGGGGATTTTAATTCTCAAATCCACTGCGCCACGGGGATTTTGATTCCCAAAACCACTTGGCCATGGGTGTTTTAATTCTCAACTCCACTTGGCCACGGGGATTTTGATTCTCAAATCCAGTGGGCCATGGGAATTTTAGTTCTCAAATTCACTGGATCACCGGCATTTTAATTGTCACCTCTACTTACCATGGGGATATTAATTCAAAAATATAATGGGCCACAGGATTTTAATTCTCAAATCCACTGGGCCACCGGGATTTTAATTCTAAAGCCCAGTTGGCCACAGGGATTTTGATTCTCAAATCCACTGGGCCACGGGGATTTTATTTGTCAAATCCACTGGCTTCGATGGTTTTGACTCTCAAATCCACTGGGCCACGGGGATTGTAGTTCTCAAATCCCGTTTTCACAGGATTTTAATTCTCAAATTCAATAGGCCAAAGGGGTTTCAATTCTCAAATGCAGTGGGCCACGGGGATGATGATTCTCAAATGCACTGGTCCACGGGGATTTTGATTCTCAAATCCACTTGGCCACAGGATTTTGATTCTCAAATCCACTTGTCAACAGGATTTTGATTCTCCAATCCACTGGGCCACGGGGATTTTGAGTCTCCAATCCACTGGGCCACTGGGACGTTGATTCTCAAATGCACTTGATCTCGTGGATGTTGATTCTCAAATCCACTTGTCAACACACTTTTAATTCTCAAATCCACTGGGACACGGGGATGTTGATTCTCAAACCCACTGGGCCACGAGAATTTTGATTCTATAATCCACTGGGCCACGGAGATTTAATGGTCAAATCCACTGGCCCGATGGTTTTGATTCTCAAATGCACTGGGCCACAGGCATTTTCATTCTCAAATCCACTGGGCCAAGGGGATTTTTGTTCTCAAATCCACTTGCCCCGATGGTTTTCATTCTGAAATACACTGGGCCACGGGGATTTTAATTCTCAAATCCACTGGGTCACGGGGATGTTGATTCTCATATCCACTGGGCCATGGGGATGTTGATTCTCAAATCCACTTGGTCACAACATTTTAATTCTCCAATCCTCTGGGCCATGGGGATTTTAATTCTCAAACTCACTGGGCCACAGGATTTGAATTCTCAAACTCACTGGGCCACAGGATTTGAATTCTCAAATCCACTGGGCTATGGGTATGCTGATTCTCAAATCCACTAGCCACAGGATTTAGATTTTGAAATCCACATGGCCACAGGATTTTGTTTCTCAAATCCACTGGGCCACGGGGATTTTGATTCTGAAATCCAGTGGGCCACAGGGATTTTAATTCTCAAATCCAGTGGGCCACAGGAGTTAGATTCTCAAATCCAGAGCGCCACGGGGATGTTGATTCTCAAATACACTTGGCCACGGGGATTTTAATCCTCAAATCCACTAGGCCACAATGATTTTGATTCTCAAATCCATTGGGCCACGGAGATTTTAATTCTCAAATCCCCTGGGTCATGTGGATTTTAGTTCTCAAGTCCAATGGGCCATGCGGATGTTAATTCTCAAGTCCACGTGGCCACAGGATTTTACTTCTAAAATCCACTTGGCTACGGGGATTTTGATTGTCCAATACACTGGCCCACGGGGATTTTAGTTCTGAAAGCCACTGATCCACGGGGATTTTAATTCACAAATCTAATGGGCCACGGGGATTTTCATTCTGAAATCCAGTGGGCCACAGCGGTTTTGATTCTCAACTCTACTTGGCCACGGGGATGTTAATTCTCAAATCCACTGCGCCAACGGGATTTTCATTCTAAAATCCATTACGCCTCGGGGATTTTGATTCTCAAATCCAATGGGCCATGGGGATTTTTATTCTAACATCCACTTGGCCATGGGCATTTTAATACTCAAATCCACCGGCCCACGGGGATTTTAATTCCCAAATGCACTTGGTGAGGGGGCGTTGAATTCTCAAATCCACTGCGCCACGGGGTTTTTTGATTCTCAAACGCACTGCGCCATGGCGATTTTACTTCTCAAATCCACTTGGCCACGGGGATTTTGATTCTCAAATCCACTGGGCCACGGGGATTTTCATTCTGAAATCCACTGAGGCACGGTGATTTTAATTCTCAAATCCACTTGGCCACGGGGATTTTGATTGTCAAATCCACTGGGCCATGGGATTTGAATTCTCAAATCCACTGGTCCACGGTGATTTTGAGTCTCAAATCTACTGGGCCACGGGGATTTTGATTGTCAAATCCAGTGGGCCACGGGGATTTTAATTCTCAAATCCACCGGCCCACAGGGATATTAATTCCCAAATCCACTTGGTCAGGGGGCTTTGAATTCTCAAATCCACTGCGCCACGGGGATTTTTAATTCTCAAATGCACTGCGCCACGGGGATTTTACTTCCCAAATCCACTTGGCCACGGGGATTTTGATTGTCAAATCCAGTGGGCCACGGGCATTTTAATTCTCAAATGCACTGGCCCACAGGCATTTTAATACTCAAATCCCCTGGCCCACGGGGATTTTAATTCTCAAATCCACTTGGTGAGGGGGCTTTGAATTCCCAAATCCACTGCGCCACGGGGATTTTTAGTTCTCAAATGCACTGCGCCATGGGGATTTTACTTCTCAAATCCACTGGCCATGGGGATTTTAATTCTCAATCGACTGGGCCATGAGGATTTTATTTCATAAATCCACTGGCCCATGGGGATTTTCATTCTGAAATCCAGTGGGCCACAGCGGTTTTGATTCTCAACTCTACTTGGCCACGGGGATGTTAATTCTCAACTCCAGTTGGCTACGGGGATTTTGATTGTCAAATCCAGTGGGGCACGGGCATTTTAATTCTCAAATCCACTGGCCCACAGGCATTTTAATACGCAAATCCACTGGCCCACAGGATTATAATTCTCAAATCCACTTGGTCAGGGGGATTGGAATTCTCAAATCCACAGGGTCACGGGCATTTTGATTCTCAAATGCACTTGGCCATGGGGATTTTGATTGCCAAATCCACTTGGCCACGGGGATTTTAATTCTCAAATCCACTGCGCCACGGGGATTTTGATTCCCAAAACCACTTGGCCATGGGTGTTTTAATTCTCAACTCCACTTGGCCACGGGGATTTTGATTCTCAAATCCAGTGGGCCATGGGAATTTTAGTTCTCAAATTCACTGGATCACCGGCATTTTAATTGTCACCTCTACTTACCATGGGGATATTAATTCAAAAATATAATGGGCCACAGGATTTTAATCCTCAAATCCACTGGGCCACCGGGATTTTAATTCTAAAGCCCAGTTGGCCACAGGGATTTTGATTCTCAAATCCACTGGGCCATGGGGATTTTATTTGTCAAATCCACTGGCTTCGATGGTTTTGACTCTCAAATCCACTGGGCCACGGGGATTGTAGTTCTCAAATCCCGTTTTCACAGGATTTTAATTCTCAAATTCAATAGGCCAAAGGGGTTTCAATTCTCAAATGCAGTGGGCCACGGGGATGATGATTCTCAAATGCACTGGTCCACGGGGATTTTGATTCTCAAATCCACTTGGCCACAGGATTTTGATTCTCAAATCCACTTGTCAACAGGATTTTGATTCTCCAATCCACTGGGCCACGGGGATTTTGAGTCTCCAATCCACTGGGCCACTGGGATGTTGATTCTCAAATCCACTTGTCAACACACTTTTAATTCTCAAATGCACTGGGCCTCGGGGATGTTGATTCTCAAACCCACTGGGCCACGAGAATTTTGATTCTATAATCCACTGGGCCACGGAGATTTAATGGTCAAATCCACTGGCCCGATGGTTTTGATTCTCAAATGCACTGGGCCACAGGCATTTTCATTCTCAAATCCACTGGGCCAAGGGGATTTTTGTTCTCAAATCCACTTGCCCCGATGGTTTTCATTCTGAAATACACTGGGCCACGGGGATTTTAATTCTCAAATCCACTGGGTCACGGGGATGTTGATTCTCAAATCCACTGGGCCATGGGGATGTTGATTCTCAAATCCACTTGGTCACAACATTTTAATTCTCCAATCCTCTGGGCCATGGGGATTTTAATTCTCAAACTCACTGGGCCACAGGATTTGAATTCTCAAACTCACTGGGCCACAGGATTTGAATTCTCAAATCCACTGGGCTACGGGTATGCTGATTCTCAAATCCACTAGCCACAGGATTTAGATTTTGAAATCCACATGGCCACAGGATTTTGTTTCTCAAATCCACTGGGCCACGGGGATTTTGATTCTCAAATCCACTGGGCCACGGGGATTTTGATTCTGAAATCCAGTGGGCCACAGGGATTTTAATTCTCAAATCCAGTGGGCCACAGGAGTTAGATTCTCAAATCCAGAGCGCCACGGGGATGTTGATTCTCAAATACACTTGGCCACGGGGATTTTAATCCTCAAATCCACTAGGCCACAATGATTTTGATTCTCAAATCCATTGGGCCACGGAGATTTTAATTCTCAAATCCCCTGGGTCATGTGGATTTTAGTTCTCAAGTCCAATGGGCCATGCGGATGTTAATTCTCAAGTCCACGTGGCCACAGGATTTTACTTCTAAAATCCACTTGGCTACGGGGATTTTGATTGTCCAATACACTGGCCCACGGGGATTTTAGTTCTGAAAGCCACTGATCCACGGGGATTTTAATTCACAAATCTAATGGGCCAGGGGGATTTTCATTCTGAAATCCAGTGGGCCACAGCGGTTTTGATTCTCAACTCTACTTGGCCACGGGGATTTTAATTCTCAAATCCACTGCGCCAACGGGATTTTCATTCTAAAATCCATTACGCCTCGGGGATTTTGATTCTCAAATCCAATGGGCCATGGGGATTTTTATTCTAACATCCACTTGGCCATGGGCATTTTAATACTCAAATCCACCGGCCCACGGGGATTTTAATTCCCAAATGCACTTGGTGAGGGGGCGTTGAATTCTCAAATCCACTGCGCCACAGGGTTTTTTGATTCTCAAACGCACTGCGCCATGGCGATTATACTTCTCAAATCCACTTGGCCACGGGGATTGTGATTCTCAAATCCAGTGGGCCACAGGGATTTTAATTCTCAAATCCAGTGGGCCACAGGAGTTAGATTCTCAAATCCAGAGCGCCACGGGGATGTTGATTCTCAAATACACTTGGCCACGGGGATTTTAATCCTCAAATCCACTAGGCCACAATGATTTTGATTCTCAAATCCATTGGGCCACGGAGATTTTAATTCTCAAATCCCCTGGGTCATGTGGATTTTAGTTCTCAAGTCCAATGGGCCATGCGGATGTTAATTCTCAAGTCCACGTGGCCACAGGATTTTACTTCTAAAATCCACTTGGCTACGGGGATTTTGATTGTCCAATACACTGGCCCACGGGGATTTTAGTTCTGAAAGCCACTGATCCACGGGGATTTTAATTCACAAATCTAATGGGCCAGGGGGATTTTCATTCTGAAATCCAGTGGGCCACAGCGGTTTTGATTCTCAACTCTACTTGGCCACGGGGATATTAATTCTCAAATCCACTGCGCCAACGGGATTTTCATTCTAAAATCCATTACGCCTCGGGGATTTTGATTCTCAAATCCAATGGGCCATGGGGATTTTTATTCTAACATCCACTTGGCCATGGGCATTTTAATACTCAAATCCACCGGCCCACGGGGATTTTAATTCCCAAATGCACTTGGTGAGGGGGCGTTGAATTCTCAAATCCACTGCGCCACGGGGTTTTTTGATTCTCAAACGCACTGCGCCATGGCGATTTTACTTCTCAAATCCACTTGGCCACGGGGATTTTGATTCTCAAATCCACTGGGCCACGGGGATTTTCATTCTGAAATCCACTGAGGCACGGTGATTTTAATTCTCAAATCCACTTGGCCACGGGGATTTTGATTGTCAAATCCACTGGGCCATGGGATTTGAATTCTCAAATCCACTGGTCCACGGTGATTTTGAGTCTCAAATCTACTGGGCCACGGGGATTTTGATTGTCAAATCCAGTGGGCCACAGGGATTTTAATTCTCAAATCCACCGGCCCACAGGGATATTAATTCCCAAATCCACTTGGTCAGGGGGCTTTGAATTCTCAAATCCACTGCGCCACGGGGATTTTTAATTCTCAAATGCACTGCGCCACGGGGATTTTACTTCCCAAATCCACTTGGCCACGGGGATTTTGATTGTCAAATCCAGTGGGCCACGGGCATTTTAATTCTCAAATGCACTGGCCCACAGGCATTTTAATACTCAAATCCCCTGGCCCACGGGGATTTTAATTCTCAAATCCACTTGGTGAGGGGGCTTTGAATTCCCAAATCCACTGCGCCACGGGGATTTTTAGTTCTCAAATACACTGCGCCATGGGGATTTTACTTCTCAAATCCACTGGCCATGGGGATTTTAATTCTCAATCGACTGGGCCATGAGGATTTTATTTCATAAATCCACTGGCCCACGGGGATTTTCATTCTGAAATCCAGTGGGCCACAGCGGTTTTGA
Organism: Platalea minor; assembly: GCA_037975005.1. Lineage (NCBI taxonomy): Eukaryota > Metazoa > Chordata > Aves > Pelecaniformes > Threskiornithidae > Platalea > Platalea minor. The sequence continues at coordinate 173,100 of JBBPFK010000100.1, forward strand.
TTCTCAACTCTACTTGGCCACGGGGATGTTAATTCTCAACTCCAGTTGGCTACGGGGATTTTGATTGTCAAATCCAGTGGGGCACGGGCATTTTAATTCTCAAATCCACTGGCCCACAGGCATTTTAATACGCAAATCCACTGGCCCACAGGATTATAATTCTCAAATCCACTTGGTCAGGGGGATTGGAATTCTCAAATCCACAGGGTCACGGGCATTTTGATTCTCAAATGCACTTGGCCATGGGGATTTTGATTGCCAAATCCACTTGGCCACGGGGATTTTAATTCTCAAATCCACTGCGCCACGGGGATTTTGATTCCCAAAACCACTTGGCCATGGGTGTTTTAATTCTCAACTCCACTTGGCCACGGGGATTTTGATTCTCAAATCCAGTGGGCCATGGGAATTTTAGTTCTCAAATTCACTGGATCACCGGCATTTTAATTGTCACCTCTACTTACCATGGGGATATTAATTCAAAAATATAATGGGCCACAGGATTTTAATTCTCAAATCCACTGGGCCACCGGGATTTTAATTCTAAAGCCCAGTTGGCCACAGGGATTTTGATTCTCAAATCCACTGGGCCACGGGGATTTTATTTGTCAAATCCACTGGCTTCGATGGTTTTGACTCTCAAATCCACTGGGCCACGGGGATTGTAGTTCTCAAATCCCGTTTTCACAGGATTTTAATTCTCAAATTCAATAGGCCAAAGGGGTTTCAATTCTCAAATGCAGTGGGCCACGGGGATGATGATTCTCAAATGCACTGGTCCACGGGGATTTTGATTCTCAAATCCACTTGGCCACAGGATTTTGATTCTCAAATCCACTTGTCAACAGGATTTTGATTCTCCAATCCACTGGGCCACGGGGATTTTGAGTCTCCAATCCACTGGGCCACTGGGATGTTGATTCTCAAATGCACTTGATCTCGTGGATGTTGATTCTCAAATCCACTTGTCAACACACTTTTAATTCTCAAATGCACTGGGCCACGGGGATGTTGATTCTCAAACCCACTGGGCCACGAGAATTTTGATTCTATAATCCACTGGGCCACGGAGATTTAATGGTCAAATCCACTGGCCCGATGGTTTTGATTCTCAAATGCACTGGGCCACAGGCATTTTCATTCTCAAATCCACTGGGCCAAGGGGATTTTTGTTCTCAAATCCACTTGCCCCGATGGTTTTCATTCTGAAATACACTGGGCCACGGGGATTTTAATTCTCAAATCCACTGGGTCACGGGGATGTTGATTCTCAAATCCACTGGGCCATGGGGATGTTGATTCTCAAATCCACTTGGTCACAACATTTTAATTCTCCAATCCTCTGGGCCATGGGGATTTTAATTCTCAAACTCACTGGGCCACAGGATTTGAATTCTCAAACTCACTGGGCCACAGGATTTGAATTCTCAAATCCACTGGGCTACGGGTATGCTGATTCTCAAATCCACTAGCCACAGGATTTAGATTTTGAAATCCACATGGCCACAGGATTTTGTTTCTCAAATCCACTGGGCCACGGGGATTTTGATTCTCAAATCCACTGGGCCACGGGGATTTTGATTCTGAAATCCAGTGGGCCATGGGGATTTTAATTCTCAAATCCAGTGGGCCACAGGAGTTAGATTCTCAAATCCAGAGCGCCACGGGGATGTTGATTCTCAAATACACTTGGCCACGGGGATTTTAATCCTCAAATCCACTAGGCCACAATGATTTTGATTCTCAAATCCATTGGGCCACGGAGATTTTAATTCTCAAATCCCCTGGGTCATGTGGATTTTAGTTCTCAAGTCCAATGGGCCATGCGGATGTTAATTCTCAAGTCCACGTGGCCACAGGATTTTACTTCTAAAATCCACTTGGCTACGGGGATTTTGATTGTCCAATACACTGGCCCACGGGGATTTTAGTTCTGAAAGCCACTGATCCACGGGGATTTTAATTCACAAATCTAATGGGCCAGGGGGATTTTCATTCTGAAATCCAGTGGGCCACAGCGGTTTTGATTCTCAACTCTACTTGGCCACGGGGATTTTAATTCTCAAATCCACTGCGCCAACGGGATTTTCATTCTAAAATCCATTACGCCTCGGGGATTTTGATTCTCAAATCCAATGGGCCATGGGGATTTTTATTCTAACATCCACTTGGCCATGGGCATTTTAATACTCAAATCCACCGGCCCACGGGGATTTTAATTCCCAAATGCACTTGGTGAGGGGGCGTTGAATTCTCAAATCCACTGCGCCACAGGGTTTTTTGATTCTCAAACGCACTGCGCCATGGCGATTATACTTCTCAAATCCACTTGGCCACGGGGATTGTGATTCTCAAATCCAGTGGGCCACAGGGATTTTAATTCTCAAATCCAGTGGGCCACAGGAGTTAGATTCTCAAATCCAGAGCGCCACGGGGATGTTGATTCTCAAATACACTTGGCCACGGGGATTTTAATCCTCAAATCCACTAGGCCACAATGATTTTGATTCTCAAATCCATTGGGCCACGGAGATTTTAATTCTCAAATCCCCTGGGTCATGTGGATTTTAGTTCTCAAGTCCAATGGGCCATGCGGATGTTAATTCTCAAGTCCACGTGGCCACAGGATTTTACTTCTAAAATCCACTTGGCTACGGGGATTTTGATTGTCCAATACACTGGCCCACGGGGATTTTAGTTCTGAAAGCCACTGATCCACGGGGATTTTAATTCACAAATCTAATGGGCCAGGGGGATTTTCATTCTGAAATCCAGTGGGCCACAGCGGTTTTGATTCTCAACTCTACTTGGCCACGGGGATTTTAATTCTCAAATCCACTGCGCCAACGGGATTTTCATTCTAAAATCCATTACGCCTCGGGGATTTTGATTCTCAAATCCAATGGGCCATGGGGATTTTTATTCTAACATCCACTTGGCCATGGGCATTTTAATACTCAAATCCACCGGCCCACGGGGATTTTAATTCCCAAATCCACTTGGTGAGGGGGCGTTGAATTCTCAAATCCACTGCGCCACGGGGTTTTTTGATTCTCAAACGCACTGCGCCATGGCGATTTTACTTCTCAAGTCCACTTGGCCACGGGGATTTTGATTCTCAAATCCACTGGGCCACGGGGATTTTCATTCTGAAATCCACTGAGGCACGGTGATTTTAATTCTCAAATCCACTTGGCCACGGGGATTTTGATTGTCAAATCCACTGGGCCATGGGATTTGAATTCTCAAATCCACTGGTCCACGGTGATTTTGAGTCTCAAATCTACTGGGCCACGGGGATTTTGATTGTCAAATCCAGTGGGCCACGGGGATTTTAATTCTCAAATCCACCGGCCCACAGGGATATTAATTCCCAAATCCACTTGGTCAGGGGGCTTTGAATTCTCAAATCCACTGCGCCACGGGGATTTTTAATTCTCAAATGCACTGCGCCACGGGGATTTTACTTCCCAAATCCACTTGGCCACGGGGATTTTGATTGTCAAATCCAGTGGGCCACGGGCATTTTAATTCTCAAATGCACTGGCCCACAGGCATTTTAATACTCAAATCCCCTGGCCCACGGGGATTTTAATTCTCAAATCCACTTGGTGAGGGGGCTTTGAATTCCCAAATCCACTGCGTCATTGGGATTTTTAGTTCTCAAATACACTGCGCCATGGGGATTTTACTTCTCAAATCCACTGGCCATGGGGATTTGAATTCTCAATCGACTGGGCCATGAGGATTTTATTTCATAAATCCACTGGCCCATGGGGATTTTCATTCTGAAATCCAGTGGGCCACAGCGGTTTTGATTCTCAACTCTACTTGGCCACGGGGATGTTAATTCTCAACTCCACTTGGCTACGGGGATTTTGATTGTCAAATCCAGTGGGGCACGGGCATTTTAATTCTCAAATCCACTGGCCCACAGGCATTTTAATACGCAAATCCACTGGCCCACAGGATTATAATTCTCAAATCCACTTGGTCAGGGGGATTGGAATTCTCAAATCCACAGGGTCACGGGCATTTTGATTCTCAAATGCACTTGGCCATGGGGATTTTGATTGCCAAATCCACTTGGCCACGGGGATTTTAATTCTCAAATCCACTGCGCCACGGGGATTTTGATTCCCAAAACCACTTGGCCATGGGTGTTTTAATTCTCAACTCCACTTGGCCACGGGGATTTTGATTCTCAAATCCAGTGGGCCATGGGAATTTTAGTTCTCAAATTCACTGGATCACCGGCATTTTAATTGTCACCTCTACTTACCATGGGGATATTAATTCAAAAATATAATGGGCCACAGGATTTTAATTCTCAAATCCACTGGGCCACCGGGATTTTAATTCTAAAGCCCAGTTGGCCACAGGGATTTTGATTCTCAAATCCACTGGGCCACGGGGATTTTATTTGTCAAATCCACTGGCTTCGATGGTTTTGACTCTCAAATCCACTGGGCCACGGGGATTGTAGTTCTCAAATCCTGTTTTCACAGGATTTTAATTCTCAAATTCAATAGGCCAAAGGGGTTTCAATTCTCAAATGCAGTGGGCCACGGGGATGATGATTCTCAAATGCACTGGTCCACGGGGATTTTGATTCTCAAATCCACTTGGCCACAGGATTTTGATTCTCAAATCCACTTGTCAACAGGATTTTGATTCTCCAATCCACTGGGCCACGGGGATTTTGAGTCTCCAATCCACTGGGCCACTGGGATGTTGATTCTCAAATCCACTTGTCAACACACTTTTAATTCTCAAATGCACTGGGACACGGGGATGTTGATTCTCAAACCCACTGGGCCACGAGAATTTTGATTCTATAATCCACTGGGCCACGGAGATTTAATGGTCAAATCCACTGGCCCGATGGTTTTGATTCTCAAATGCACTGGGCCACAGGCATTTTCATTCTCAAATCCACTGGGCCAAGGGGATTTTTGTTCTCAAATCCACTTGCCCCGATGGTTTTCATTCTGAAATACACTGGGCCACGGGGATTTTAATTCTCAAATCCACTGGGTCACGGGGATGTTGATTCTCAAATCCACTGGGCCACGGGGATGTTGATTCTCAAATCCACTTGGTCACAACATTTTAATTCTCCAATCCTCTGGGCCATGGGGATTTTAATTCTCAAACTCACTGGGCCACAGGATTTGAATTCTCAAATCCACTGGGCTACGGGTATGCTGATTGTCAAATCCACTAGCCACAGGATTTAGATTTTGAAATCAACATGGCCACAGGATTTTGTTTCTCAAATCCACTGGGCCACGGGGATTATGATTCTCAAATCCACTGGGCCACGGGGATTTTGATTCTGAAATCCAGTGGGCCATGGGGATTTTAATTCTCAAATCCAGTGGGCCACAGGAGTTAGATTCTCAAATCCACTGTGCCACGGGGATGTTGATTCTCAAATACACTTGGCCACGGGGATTTTAATCCTCAAATCCACTAGGCCACAATGATTTTGATTCTCAAATCCATTGGGCCACGGAGATTTTAATTCTCAAATCCCCTGGGTCATGTGGATTTTAGTTCTCAAGTCCAATGGGCCATGCGGATGTTAATTCTCAAGTCCACGTGGCCACAGGATTTTACTTCTAAAATCCACTTGGCTACGGGGATTTTGATTGTCCAATACACTGGCCCACGGGGATTTTAGTTCTGAAAGCCACTGATCCACGGGGATTTTAATTCACAAATCTAATGGGCCAGGGGGATTTTCATTCTGAAATCCAGTGGGCCACAGCGGTTTTGATTCTCAACTCTACTTGGCCACGGGGATGTTAATTCTCAAATCCACTGCGCCAACGGGATTTTCATTCTAAAATCCATTACGCCTCGGGGATTTTGATTCTCAAATCCAATGGGCCATGGGGATTTTTATTCTAACATCCACTTGGCCATGGGCATTTTAATACTCAAATCCACCGGCCCACGGGGATTTTAATTCCCAAATGCACTTGGTGAGGGGGCGTTGAATTCTCAAATCCACTGCACCACAGGGTTTTTTGATTCTCAAACGCACTGCGCCATGGCGATTATACTTCTCAAATCCACTTGGCCACGGGGATTGTGATTCTCAAATCCACTGGGCCACGGGGATTTTCATTCTGAAATCCACTGAGGCACGGTGATTTTAATTCTCAAATCCACTGGTCCACGGTGATTTTGAGTCTCAAATCTACTTGGCCACGGGGATTTTGATTGTCGAATCCAGTGGGCCACGGGGATTTTAATTCTCAAATCCACCGGCCCACAGGGATATTAATTCCCAAATCCACTTGGTGAGGGGGTTTGAATTCTCAAATCCACTGCGCCACGGGGATTTTTAATTCTCAAATCCACTGCGCCACGGGGATTTTACTTCCCAAATCCACTTGGCCACGGGGATTTTGATTGTCAAATCCAGTGGGCCACGGGCATTTTAATTCTCAAATGCACTGGCCCACAGGCATTTTAATACTCAAATCCCCTGGCCCACGGGGATTTTAATTCTCAAATCCACTTGGTCAGGGGGCTTTGAATTCCCAAATCCACTGCGTCATTGGGATTTTTAGTTCTCAAATGCACTGCGCCATGGGGATTTTACTTCTCAAATCCACTGGCCATGGGGATTTGAATTCTCAATCGACTGGGCCATGAAGATTTTATTTCATAAATCCACTGGCCCATGGGGATTTTCATTCTGAAATCCAGTGGGCCACAGCGGTTTTGATTCTCAACTCTACTTGGCCACGGGGATGTTAATTCTCAACTCCACTTGGCTACGGGGATTTTGATTGTCAAATCCAGTGGGGCACGGGCATTTTAATTCTCAAATCCACTGGCCCACAGGCATTTTAATACGCAAATCCACTGGCCCACAGGATTATAATTCTCAAATCCACTTGGTCAGGGGGATTGGAATTCTCAAATCCACAGGGTCACGGGCATTTTGATTCTCAAATGCACTTGGCCATGGGGATTTTGATTGCCAAATCCACTTGGCCACGGGGATTTTAATTCTCAAATCCACTGCGCCACGGGGATTTTGATTCCCAAAACCACTTGGCCATGGGTGTTTTAATTCTCAACTCCACTTGGCCACGGGGATTTTGATTCTCAAATCCAGTGGGCCATGGGAATTTTAGTTCTCAAATTCACTGGATCACCGGCATTTTAATTGTCACCTCTACTTACCATGGGGATATTAATTCAAAAATATAATGGGCCACAGGATTTTAATTCTCAAATCCACTGGGCCACCGGGATTTTAATTCTAAAGCCCAGTCACAGGGATTTTAATTCTCAAATCCACTGGGCCACGGGGATTTTATTTGTCAAATCCACTGGCTTCGATGGTTTTGACTCTCAAATCCACTGGGCCACGGGGATTGTAGTTCTCAAATCCCGTTTTCACAGGATTTTAATTCTCAAATTCAATAGGCCAAAGGGGTTTCAATTCTCAAATGCAGTGGGCCACGGGGATGATGATTCTCAAATGCACTGGTCCACGGGGATTTTGATTCTCAAATCCACTTGGCCACAGGATTTTGATTCTCAAATCCACTTGTCAACAGGATTTTGATTCTCCAATCCACTGGGCCACGGGGATTTTGAGTCTCCAATCCACTGGGCCACTGGGACGTTGATTCTCAAATGCACTTGATCTCGTGGATGTTGATTCTCAATCCACTTGTCAACACACTTTTAATTCTCAAATCCACTGGGACACGGGGATGTTGATTCTCAAATCCACTGGGCCTCGGGGATGTTGATTCTCAAACCCACTGGGCCACGAGAATTTTGATTCTATAATCCACTGGGCCACGGAGATTTAATGGTCAAATCCACTGGCGCAATGGTTTTGATTCTCAAATGCACTGGGCCACAGGCATTTTCATTCTCAAATCCACTGGGCCAAGGGGATTTTTGTTCTCAAATCCACTTGCCCCGATGGTTTTCATTCTGAAATACACTGGGCCACGGGGATTTTAATTCTCAAATCCACTGGGCCACGGGGATGTTGATTCTCAAATCCACTGGGCCACGGGGATGTTGATTCTCAAATCCACTGGGCCACGGGGATGTTGATTCTCAAATCCACTTGGTCACAACATTTTAATTCTCCAATCCTCTGGGCCATGGGGATTTTAAGTCTCAAACTCACTGGGCCACAGGATTTGAATTCTCAAACTCACTGGGCCACAGGATTTGAATTCTCAAATCCACTGGGCTACGGGTATGCTGATTCTCAAATCCACTAGCCACAGGATTTAGATTTTGAAATCCACATGGGCACAGGATTTTGTTTCTCAAATCCACTGGGCCACGGGGATTATGATTCTCAAATACACTGGGCCACGGGGATTTTGATTCTGAAATCCAGTGGGCCACAGGGATTTTAATTCTCAAATCCAGTGGGCCACAGGAGTTAGAGTCTCAAATCCAGAGCGCCACGGGGATGTTGATTCTCAAATACACTTGGCCACGGGGATTTTAATCCTCAAATCCACTAGGCCACAATGATTTTGATTCTCAAATCCATTGGGCCACGGAGATTTTAATTCTCAAATCCCCTGGGTCATGTGGATTTTAGTTCTCAAGTCCAATGGGCCATGCGGATGTTAATTCTCAAGTCCACGTGGCCACAGGATTTTACTTCTAAAATCCACTTGGCTACGGGGATTTTGATTGTCCAATACACTGGCCCACGGGGATTTTAGTTCTGAAAGCCACTGATCCACGGGGATTTTAATGCACAAATCTAATGGGCCAGGGGGATTTTCATTCTGAAATCCAGTGGGCCACAGCGGTTTTGATTCTCAACTCTACTTGGCCACGGGGATGTTAATTCTCAAATCCACTGCGCCAACGGGATTTTCATTCTAAAATCCATTACGCCTCGGGGATTTTGATTCTCAAATCCAATGGGCCATGGGGATTTTTATTCTAACATCCACTTGGCCATGGGCATTTTAATACTCAAATCCACCGGCCCACGGGGATTTTAATTCCCAAATCCACTTGGTGAGGGGGCGTTGAATTCTCAAATCCACTGCGCCACGGGGTTTTTTGATTCTCAAACGCACTGCGCCATGGCGATTATACTTCTCAAATCCACTTGGCCACGGGGATTGTGATTCTCAAATCCACTGGGCCACGGGGATTTTCATTCTGAAATCCACTGAGGCACGGTGATTTTAATTCTCAACTCCACTTGGCCATGGGGATTTTGATTGTCAAATCCACTGGGCCATGGGATTTGAATTCTCAAATCCACTGGTCAACGGTGATTTTGAGTCTCAAATCTACTGGGCCACGGGGATTTTGATTGTCAAATCCAGTGGGCCACGGGCATTTTAATTCTCAAATGCACTGGCCCACAGGCATTTTAATACTCAAATCCCCTGGCCCACGGGGATTTTAATTCTCAAATCCACTTGGTGAGGGGGCTTTGAATTCCCAAATCCACTGTGTCATTGGGATTTTTCGTTCTCAAATGCACTGCGCCATGGGGATTTTACTTCTCAAATCCACTGGCCATGGGGATTTGAATTCTCAATCGACTGGGCCATGAGGATTTTATTTCATAAATCCACTGGCCCACGGGGATTTTCATTCTGAAATCCAGTGGGCCACAGCGGTTTTGATTCTCAACTCTACTTGGCCACGGGGATGTTAATTCTCAACTCCACTTGGCTACGGGGATTTTGATTGTCAAATCCAGTGGGGCACGGGCATTTTAATTCTCAAATCCACTGGCCCACAGGCATTTTAATACACAAATCCACTGGCCCACAGGATTATAATTCTCAAATCCACTTGGTCAGGGGGATTGGAATTCTCAAATCCACAGGGTCACGGGCATTTTGATTCTCAAATGCACTTGGCCATGGGGATTTTGATTGCCAAATCCACTTGGCCACGGGGATTTTAAATTCTCAAATCCACTGCGCCACGGGGATTTTGATTCCCAAAACCACTTGGCCATGGGTGTTTTAATTCTCAACTCCACTTGGCCACGGGGATTTTGATTCTCAAATCCAGTGGGCCATGGGAATTTTAGTTCTCAAATTCACTGGATCACCGGCATTTTAATTGTCACCTCTACTTACCATGGGGATATTAATTCAAAAATATAATGGGCCACAGGATTTTAATTCTCAAATCCACTGGGCCACCGGGATTTTAATTCTAAAGCCCAGTTGGCCACAGGGATTTTGATTCTCAAATCCACTGGGCCATGGGGATTTTATTTGTCAAATCCACTGGCTTCGATGGTTTTGCCTCTCAAATCCACTGGGCCACGGGGACTGTAGTTCTCAAATCCCGTTTTCACAGGATTTTAATTCTCAAATTCAATAGGCCAAAGGGGTTTCAATTCTCAAATGCAGTGGGCCACGGGGATGATGATTCTCAAATGCACTGGTCCACGGGGATTTTGATTCTCAAATCCACTTGGCCACAGGATTTTGATTCTCCAATCCACTGGGCCACGGGGATTTTGAGTCTCCAATCCACTGGGCCACTGGGATGTTGATTCTCAAATGCACTTGATCTCGTGGATGTTGATTCTCAAATCCACTTGTCAACACACTTTTAATTCTCAGATCCACTGGGACACGGGGATGTTGATTCTCAAATGCACTGGGCCTCGGGGATGTTGATTCTCAAATCCACTGGGCCACGAGAATTTTGATTCTATAATCCATTGGGCCATGGAGATTTAATGGTCAAATCCACTGGCCCGATGGTTTTGATTCTCAAATGCACTGGGCCACAGGCATTTTCATTCTCAAATCCACTGGGCCAAGGGGATTTTTGTTCTCAAATCCACTTGCCCCGATGGTTTTCATTCTGAAATACACTGGGCCACGGGGATTTTAATTCTCAAATCCACTGGGTCACGGGGATGTTGATTCTCAAATCCACTGGGCCACGGGGATGTTGATTCTCAAATCCACTTGGTCACAACATTTTAATTCTCCAATCCTCTGGGCCCCATGGGGATTTTAATTCTCAAACTCACTGGGCCACAGGATTTGAATTCTCAAATCCACTGGGCTACAGGTATGCTGATTCTCAAATCCACTAGCCACAGGATTTAGATTTTGAAATCCACATGGCCACAGGATTTTGTTTCTCAAATCCACTGGGCCACGGGGATTATGATTCTCAAATCCACTGGGCCGCGGGGATTTTGATTCTGAAATCCAGTGGGCCATGGGGATTTTAATTCTCAAATCCAGTGGGCCACAGGAGTTAGATTCTCAAATCCACTGTGCCACGGGGATGTTGATTCTCAAATACACTTGGCCACGGGGATTTTAATCCTCAAATCCACTAGGCCACAATGATTTTGATTCTCAAATCCATTGGGCCACGGAGATTTTAATTCTCAAATCCCCTGGGTCATGTGGATTTTAGTTCTCAAATCCAATGGGCCATGCGGATGTTAATTCTCAAGTCCACGTGGCCACAGGATTTTACTTCTAAAATCCACTTGGCTACGGGGATTTTGATTGTCCAATGCACTGGCCCACGGGGATTTTAGTTCTGAAATCCACTGATCCACGGGGATTTTAATTCACAAATCTAATGGGCCACGGGGATTTTCATTCTGAAATCCAGTGGGCCACAGCGGTTTTGATTCTCAACTCTACTTGGCCACGGGGATTTTAATTCTCAAATCCACTGCGCCAACGGGATTTTCATTCTAAAATCCATTACGCCTCGGGGATTTTGATTCTCAAATCCAGTGGGCCACGGGGATTTTTATTCTAACATCCACTTGGCCATGGGCATTTTAATACTCAAATCCACCAGCCCACGGGGATTTTAATTCTCAAATCCACTTGGTGAGGGGGCTTTGAATTCTCAAATCCACTGCGCCATGGGGATTTTTAATTCTCAAATCCACTGCGCCATGGCGATTTTACTTCCCAAATCCACTTGGCCACGGTGATTTTGATTGTCAAATCCAGTGGGCCACGGGCATTTTAATTCTCAAATGCACTGGCCCACAGGCATTTTAATACTCAAATCCCCTGGCCCACGGGGATTTTAATTCTCAAATCCACTTGGTCAGGGGGCTTTGAATTCCCAAATCCACTGCGTCATTGGGATTTTTAGTTCTCAAATGCACTGCGCCATGGGGATTTTATTTCTCAAATCCACTTGGCCACAGGATTTTGATTCTCAAATCCACTTGTCAACAGGATTTTGATTCTCCAATCCACTGGGCCACGGGGATTTTGAGTCTCCAATCCACTGGGCCACTGGGATGTTGATTCTCAAATGCACTTGATCTCGTGGATGTTGATTCTCAAATCCACTTGTCAACACACTTTTAATTCTCAGATCCACTGGGACACGGGGATGTTGATTCTCAAATCCACTGGGCCTCGGGGATGTTGATTCTCAAACCCACTGGGCCACGAGAATTTTGATTCTATAATCCACTGGGCCATGGAGATTTAATGGTCAAATCCACTGGCCCGATGGTTTTGATTCTCAAATGCACTGGGCCACAGGCATTTTCATTCTCAAATCCACTGGGCCAAGGGGATTTTTGTTCTCAAATCCACTTGCCCCGATGGTTTTCATTCTGAAATACACTGGGCCACGGGGATTTTAATTCTCAAATCCACTGGGTCACAACATTTTAATTCTCCAATCCTCTGGGCCCCATGGGGATTTGAATTCTCAAACTCACTGGGCCACAGGATTTGAATTCTCAAATCCACTGGGCTACGGGTATGCTGATTCTCAAATCCACTAGCCACAGGATTTAGATTTTGAAATCCACATGGCCACAGGATTTTGTTTCTCAAATCCACTGGGCCACGGGGATTATGATTCTCAAATCCACTGGGCCGCGGGGATTTTGATT